>JAKUCV010006731.1:4537-16686 GCA_028386065.3 Turnera subulata | reverse complement strand
TGAAAACACATCTTTATGTTTGAAATCATGCTAATGAATTGTATGATTGAAATGTGTTTTGTTTGAGCCAATGCCTAAGAGAAGTTGAGTGTTTTACCTTGTACAAATAGGCCCTAACTTCTCTTGCTCTTCTTTGCACTTCAACTCTTGATCATATCTTCACTTGAGTACTTGATCACTTTGGTTGAGTGCTTGTTTGCTTGATTTCTTTTTGCTTCATCTTGGTTATGATCTTGGTTTGTCATTTATCAAAACCTGTAATGAATGAACCATGAAGACATAGGTTCTAACAAATGAGAGTGAAGTGTGTGTAGCGTGTCCTTTCCTCCTAGAATGCCTTGCTATTTATAGGCTCTAGGAAAGGATGGTAGGAAATCTCTCATTTGAATTCAAATCTAGGATCTAGTCTATCTAAATTCAAATAAAATACATTTGAATTTAATTACATAGATAAATGCCAATAAAATAATCCTAATTTCAAATTTAATAAATATCCTCCAATTATCTTGAAAGATAAATCCTGGATAATGGGATTTTAAATATCTGCATAGCCGAAATCACAGGCAGGTCGTGCACATGAGGATAATTCTCCATATTTATCTCCATTTCCATCTAGGATAATTGAGCAGCTTATCCATATCTTTCAGAAGCTATCCTTATCTCCAGAATCTATCTCCATCTATCAAATTATACCTGAAAACAACAAAACTAGGAGAAAGGATTATCTTTATTAAAATAAATAAAAAACAAAATAAGTTAAAACAAAATAATAAAATCAAGCCCAAAACTTAACCAATTAAAGGCCCAAAAAGTGTGTATTAATCATACACATCAGTTGGAAATGGGAGGATAAAAACAAATAAGTCTGATTAATTTAAAAGGATAAAATCAAAGGGATGTTATGTAAAGAGAGATGATACTAGGATTAGGACAGATGGAATTTTGGGGGGTAATTAGCCAAAGAGATGATTCTAAGTAGAAATTTGGTGTAGGGGTAAAATATTTACCGGAGGTAAATCGGGAAAACTCCTTCTTGAATGTCATTGCACCTTAGATAAAATAGGGGTGAGGTCAGTCCAAGGAATATAATAAAATATATAAATATATTCCAAAGCTAAAAAATAAATATAATAAGAGGGGTAAGGTCTCGTGAAGCGCCCCGACCCGTATCTACCGTAACACAGTAAACACGTGCCGAAACTATTCTTATTGATAGGGAATACACTACAACAACCCGTATGTACAACTGGAAAACAAATACAACAACCGTCACCCAACACGGGGACCATTATTCAGCAGCTCACAGCTCACAATATATAACAGCAGCAGAGAAAAGAGCAGGCAACAGAGGCAGGACAAACAGCCTCAAAGTCATATGAACAAGCAGTCACAGCAGCGGAAATATAATACAGCATCATATGCAACAAAACAGCAGCGGAAGACTTTATGCACATGCAGCGGAGGTATGGATCCGGAGTCAGGTGGAGAAGAAAACAGCAGCCATCGAACGTCGTACCTGAACTACGAAACAACTTAACCTACGGGATGAAACCCCGCAGGCGAGGGGTGAGTCCGAAGTGCTCACCGACGAAGGATAAACAGTGATATGCAGGCAACCGTAATACAGTAAAGAAATCACAGGCAGACAATAATACAAATCAAACAAGACTGAGCCAAGACCAAAAGAATATCTTATTATTATTCCCAATTTTATCCTCCGGGCCCCGTCACTGGACAAGCTAGGGTCGTACCAGGTTATCAATTAATTCTGGATGCCAGGTCAAAGAACCATACCAATTATTACCATACCGGGACCACGTCCCAAATTACCATACCGGGATCAACATCCCAAAACCGGATATTCGGTATATCCGAACCACTGGGTATTCGGTATACCCCAACCACAGGCATCGACATGCCAACCGGATATTCGGTATATCCGAACCACTGGGTATTCGATATACCCCAACCACAGGCATCGATATGCCAACCAAACCAAGTAACCAAACCAGGTAACCGACCACAGCATCCTAAAATTAATTTTCAAACTATCGGGTCGTACCACTACTTTCCACGTGACAATTATATCATCATCTCAAATCAATCCCAATTCCCAATTTCCAATTTCCATTTCTCAATTTTCCACAGTCAATAGTTCAACAACAATCTCAGCATAATATCCACAGAATCAATATCACAGTCCAATAATCACAACAGCAATAATCACAACAATCGATAACCAACAGTGAATATCTCAGCAGTTCAATCAAACAAAGCACACAAAGTATTACAGGCAACATAACAAAGGTTATCCATCCTCACCTTACCCGATTACTCAATTATGGAAATGTCCGACAGATTCCAAGTCCGGTTCCTTAGAAAATTGCTCGTTATCAACTCCTATATCAATCAAATAATATGCACACATAAGGTGATATGCAGATGCCATGCTGATACTGTGTACCGAAAATAAATATAAACTCGGCTCGGTTACTCCCCCAGGTTAATTCTCTATTATCATCATCATTCACCATTTATTTCAAGTGTCAAAAAACCGTATTTTATTTATACCCGGATGTTATTCCGGTATTTTACTTCCTTGATAATACTCTTTTCCAAAATTATTCCATAAGTATGTACTTTCCAAAATATTATTACCAATATTATCTTTTCCTAAATTTACTTCCCAAAATCATATTTCCCAAAATTATAGACCTTGTTATTATTTTTCCTCCATTTATTTCTTTTTCCAGATTATTTTTCTTCTTCTTTTTTTTTTAATTTCGGACTGGGCCAAAAACCAAGCCCAACCCCAAACTCCCAGAGCCCAACTGGTTCATCCCACGCCCAGGCCAAACCCAGCCCACAACCTCAGCCCACAAACACAGCCCAAAACCCATCTGACCAAGCCCAAACACAACCCTCAACTCGCGGGTCGACCCGACCCAATACTCAACCCATCCGGGTCGAAACCTCACAAACGGGTCTGCAGCTCACCTCGGCTTGCAGACGGCGGCGCGACGGTGGTGTGTTGCGAGGTGATGCGGGACGGCAAGAGCGGCTGCAGGCAGCGACGATGCAGGGAGGCGACGGAGGTGACACGAGGGAGGCCGGCTGCAGTCGTCGGCAGCGAGGAGGCGGGTGGCTCGGGCGGCATCACGTCGGGTAGCGAGACGATGCAGGGCGGTGGCTTGCCTCGACGGCGACGAAGGCGAGGAGGAGGAGGAAAAGAGAGGGATGAGATGGCGGCGAGGCAGTCTCGGGTTTGGTGAGGTGATGTGGTGGTGGTTGGCCCGCGTGTGGTGTTCACGGGGAGGAAGAAAAGAAGAAGGAAAGGGGAGAGTGGTGGTCCAAAACGACCACGTTTTGATCTGGTGTGAGTATTTTTTTTTTTCCTTGGCTTGGTTTCCTTTACTGTTTTGCAGGGTGAGTACGGGAAGAGAAAGTGATGAAGGTGATGATGTGCAGAGCATAATTTTATAGGCAGTGCAACCATACTGGTAAGTCACGGGTGAGGTACTGCTTGAATAGGAAAAAGGCAACTCACAAGCGTCACAGGAGTAGGCGGCTGCTAAACTCAATTATGCAGTTACTATACTGCATGTGAAGTGTGACCCGCCTGGACCAGAAAGTATCCAAAATACCCACCTATCTTTATTTCTGGTCCGTTAACTCGAGGATAAACCTGGCTTTTCTGAAGATTCCTGGACCCGAAAAATTCCAACTTTGATCCGTAAAATCCGCAGAAAAATCCCGAACGTGGGACAAGGCTCGGTTTCGGAATCCAATGCTTGATTTACCATAATTTAATTACCCAAGATTAAAATCAATGGTAATTTACTATAAATTAACTTAAACAGTCCCGGTAAAAATGAAATTTTTACCTGGGCTGTTACATCTCGGGTTCGAGTCTCACTCTCCTCGACTAGTATCAAAAAAAAATTTACTGCAAAAGCTTCAGGCTTTATGTTACTAGCAAGATAAATTACACTATGATATGGTACTTCATGACCAATCTAATGTTTCCGAAATTTTTCATGTCAAAGTCTTTCCTTAACCATAGTACGACTTTGGAAACTTATTTAGGAGTTCCAATAATATTTAAATTAAAAACTAATAAAAAATTCACATATAGATCAAAATTATCGACATAAGCAATAATAATAATAAATACAAATATGTATTGATTAAATAAAACACACATAGCATATCCAAATTAATTCAAACCATGTAAAAATCAATTTAGTTGAATTGATCAATTTATATTCTCGGGAATTTGTTGCTTCAGGCAACTTGAATCCTTCAAGAATTCTCATATATATATATATATATCAAGAATTATGGATCCATAAAAATAGGTTGTAAGAACATCCACTAGACGCATTTCTAGTTTTTTATGCACTGCTAGACTTATCAAACACTGGAAAATAATTGCATCTACCATAGGGAAATATATCTCCATATAATCAGTACCAGGTCGTTAGGTAAAATATTGTGTGATAAGTCGTGCTTTATATTTCACTATTTCGTTTTGTTCACTTCTTTTTCGCACAAATACCATTTATAACCTACCAGTTTTATATCATTTGATGTGCGGATTGCAGGTCCGAAAAATTTCTCGCTTCCAAGGCGAGTCTAACTTAGCCTTAATTGCGTCTCTCCACTTTGGCCAATCATTTCTGGGCCTACATTCATCAACAGATGTAGGTTCATGATCCTCATTTTCTCTATAGTATTTAACTCTATATTATATGCAAAAATTCCGTCGACGGTTATTTCACGCCAGTTCCATCTTGTTCCTGACACAGTATAATCTATCGATATCTCATCATTTTCATTTATTTTAGGTACCTGAGTTATTTTTGGAATTTTATCAATTGTGTCAGGAACCTCTTTTGGAGGTTTTTCCTCTTTCTGAAGATTTTCAATTTAAACCTCTACTAGAGGTCTTAATTTCTCGTTGGGGCCATATTGTATCTTTGCTCCTTTTTCTCTTTCGAGAATTTTTATCTTTGGAACCAAGTGGTATTCCACGCTTCTAGCGTACTCTAGAATCATTTGCATTCTTTGATTGTTCTTCAGGAACATCAATTCGAATAGGAGCATTTGCAGCTGGTATATGAGATTTGGTCACTCTATTTAAATCAATAAATGCATTTGGTAATTGATTTACTAAATTTTTCTAAATGAATCCTCTTTTGAACTTCGGGTTCACACTAATTTTTTTGAGAATACAAACTAGATATTGATATAGCATTTCAATAATCTCTTGATCCAGTTGCTTATTTTCTCCCCCTGATATTGGGTAAACACTTTCATCAAATTGACAATAAACAATTCTTACTGTAAATGAATCTCTAGTTGATGGTTTGAATTATTTTATAACTGATGGAGATTGATATCCAACTTATATTCCCAATCTTCTTTGAGCACCCACTTTAGTTCCATGTGGTGGAGCAATTGGTGCATAACTAAAGGTCCGAAGATGAGAGATATTAGGTTCGTGACCATGAACTAATTGAATGGGGAGATCTTATGATAACTTGTTGGCCTGATACGCACAAGTATTGCTGCATGTAAAATAGTATATTTCCAAGTAGTAATAGGGAGTTTATTTCTCATTAGCTATGGTCTTGCAATCAATTGAAAATATTCAATAAACGATTCATCCAGATCATTTTGGGTAAGAACATGAGCTACAGGAAGTTCAACCATTATTTCCAATGATATACATTAACCATTGAAGGAATACACCAATATTATCAAGACATATAGTCTTATAAAATAATTAGAGATGTGTACCCGCGATTGGCTTTATTATAAAAATAAGCGCTCAAAATGTCAAATTGCGTCTAATAAGCACACATTAGACCATCTAGTCAATGCATCGGTTAAAACCATAAAAATACCTAGATGGTCAACATGGCAGATTTGTTAGTCCGCATACATGTCCCTGAATTATTTCTAAAATTGTTGGTGATTCTAGGCCAACCTCATCATAAGAAGGCTGAATAATTAATTTTCCTACGTAGCAAGCAAACACATGGAAATTCATTGAATTAAAAAAACTTCTGGTTTCTCAATGAATGACCAAATAAATTTTTAATAATTTTACGCATCATTATTGATCTGAGATAGCCCAACCGGTCATGCCATAAAAGAAATCCATGAGCCAACTTCTAGTTGCTGTCAGCTTCGGGCTATGCAAACTATATATTTAATAACTTAAGAATAATTATTTGCTAGCTGTAGGCTAGTTCTGCTTCAAGCTACTAAATGCCAGCTTCTGGCTGGATATAGTAATTTTCAATGACTTGAATATTTATATAGTACAATTTAAAGGACGACGCAGATAGCCTTTCCATAACTTATTTGTTACCTGCGGCAGTAGCTTTTGTAATATAGAGATATTCAACATTTCTTTCACTTATCATCTCAACGTAACATCCGTTTGAAAAGAATATTAATAAATTCTTTTGAGACTTGAATAAAATATCCCTTTATTATTGTAAGCAGAAAAATTTATACTCTTCAAGAGTATAGTGAAATTTATACTCTTCAAGAGTGTAAATATATGCTCATCTAGAGCATAACAAAACTTATTTTGGATATGGGACCCACTTAGAGTTGAATAAAAAATTATTATTTTTTTATCCTTATTCCATGTCAAATTAAATATAATAAAAAATTACAAAAAATTGGAAATTAAAAAATGTTGAAAATGTAAAAAATATTTATAAATTAATAAGCCCTCTTTAATCTCATCTTCTTATCCATCATGCTTATCTCCTCCTCCACAACCTCCAACCAAACTCCAGGCAAACAACCTCCAAGCAACCCAGCTGCCACACTAAGTGCCACCCAGTGCACCTCGAAGCCCGACTATCTGGAGGAACCAGCCATTGATCTGTCTGCAACTCATCCAAAATCTAAAAATAAATAAATAAATAATCCCAATTCAGACAAGCAATCCATATTTCCTCATCATCAACTAACAAAGGAACAAAAAAGTAGAAACTAAATGCCGCACCAAATCAAGAGTGAATTCACACTGAGATGCGAGCAACAAGAAGCCGGTGACCCAGAATTCTTAAATTCGTTCTGCATCTGCTGTTGTGGGTAATTGGCGGCAGCCGCGACAGTAGGATGAGGATGACCCCTCCCCATCGTAGTGCGGCGGAGCCCCAATTGCTCAATAATCTGGTCCTTGGAGACCTCCTTGCTCCCCCCTAAGCACGTAAACCTTAGACATAATGGAGAACCCAAGCACTGCGCCTGCGTCTCGAAGGAGACGAAACCGATGAGAACCTTATCCGAGAGCATGTCGATGGCGCACCTGATGGTGGACTTAATGAGGGTGAACTCCTCCTCGATCATGTAGGCATCGAGGACAAAGGTGAAGACGGGAAGGGGGAGACGTGGGGGTCTCCTCCTCCGGCGGCAGAGGAGGGGTGGCGAGGAGGGCATGTTTGACGGTGGTGTACTGCAGGTACAGCTTGATAGAGAGATTGGTCTCAGAGATCATGGAGTTGTGAGGGGGAAGTGGTTCTGGTAACAGAAAGGGCAGATCCACATAAATTTTAAATTGCAAACCTTTTTTTAGTTCCAAAACATTTTATAAATTTCTATTAAAAATCTGACATAGATACCGGAAAAATAAAAACATATATTTTTGTTACAATCAGATTATTGAGTGTGGGCCCATGTAATTTTTCAATTTACAAATCTTTTTTACATTTCCAACATTTTTAATTTCCAATTTTTTATTAAAAGAAATCTGAAGTGGAATCGCTAAAGTAAAAAAATTAATTTCTTATTCAACACCAGGTGGGTCCCACATCTGAAACTGGTTACTGCCGGGAAATGGGCAATTATACTCAGTTCGGCATAAATTTAGGGACATAAATCACTCAATACTTTGTTTAGGGACAAAAGTGATGAAAAAAATAAAGTTTAGGGATAAATTTTAGCATTAATCCCTCCCTTTATTATTGTAAGCAGAAAAATTTATACTCTTCAAGAGTATAATGAAACTAATACTCTTCCAAAGCGTAAATATATGCTCGTCTAGAACATAATAAAACTTACGCTCTTCCGGAGTATATTAATCAATAGTAAAACGTATGCTCTTCCGCAGTATATTAATCTATAGTAAAACTTGTGCTCCTCCGGAGCTTAAATTTATGCTCTTCTAGAACATAGTAAAATTTGTGCTCTTCCGGGGCATATTAATCTTTTTCTCCTACTCTTTTTTTAGATTATGCTATCATATGCTATTTACAAATAATTTCCATTTATTAATACAGAATGTGTTATTGCATTATCTCCAGGACAAATGCTAGAGTCATTATACTAGAAACCATAATTTCATATTCACATTAAAATTTTAACAAATGTAACATATTGTAAAATAAATATAAGTAAAAGTAAGATATAAAATAAATAAAATACAATAAAATATAACACATAAGAACATGATAAAGCTAAAAATACAATATATTTTTTTATTTTAAATATATATATGCTTGCACCTTCACGATAAGTAAGATAAATAATAATATCCACAAATAAATTCGTCTAGAAGTTGATATCATGGTCATCATCTTCAGCAAAATTGGTTTCAACAATATTAGGTTTGCCCTTCAAATACACTTGATAAATTTTTACTAGATGTCTTGCTATAAGGCCTGTTTATACCAATTGCATGTTCATAACCATGACTAAAATTATCATATACAGTTGCATTCGCTTCAGAAAATGGAGCAGAGCTAATTGAATGGGATTCATAATTTTTTATTAATAGCTCTTTATTTTGTTCAGCCACAATGAGGCATGAAAGTAAATATGAAAATTTCGTGAAACCTTCTTCACGATATTGCTGCTGCAGGAGTACATTTGATGCATGAAAAGTGGAGAATATATATTTTTTCTAACATATCAGCATCATTAGTATTTTTTCTATCCAGTTTCATCTGAGTACTTATTTGAAACATAACTGAATTATATTCGTACACAGATTTAAAATCTTGCAACCTCAGATTCATACACTCATAACGTGCTATTGGAAGAATAACCATCTACTGGTGGTTATAAATTTTTTTTAAATTCTTCCAAAGATCTACAGGATCTTTGATATTAAGATATTCAATCTTTAGACTGACATGGAGATGATTGCTAAGAAAAATTATAACTTTCACCTTATTTAGATTAAATGCTTTGGTTCTTTCTTTTATGGTGTCTCCCACACCATTAGCATCTAAATATATTTCAGCATCTAGTCCCCTTTTTCTGGAAATATCAAGGGCCTCAAATTCAAATTTTGTAATATTTGACATTATAAAAGTAATGAAATAATACTGAAAGAAATAAAACAAGTAATAAGAGTAGTGAGATAATAATAGTAAATATGTAGTATATATTTGCTTGCTTGATAAATATTTCAGCATTATTACTACTATATATGTATATATAGGACATGCGCTTACTCGAAAAATCTTTCAGCAATATTAATAGAATAATAATATAGTTTATGTAATACATATAGAAAGGATGAAAGTAATAATAAGAAAAGTTTTAGAAGTACCTTTTTGGCTAGAGACTCGTGCTGATAACGTGCTATAAAATTAGGGGATGAAATTCACTCTTGATGGAATAATACAAGCTTTATCAAGGTGATAATACAACCTTGATGGTAGTAATACAAACTTTGATAATAATATGAAAAGGAGAATAATAAATTTAGATGGAGGGAGATTGAGAACAAAGGTATATGGAAATGAGAAGAGAGTGAAGTTTATAGTAGGATGTAAGTGTATGAATGTGAAGGAATGAATGGGTATTTATAGTTGGAAATGGCAGGATAAAAACAAATAAGTATGATTAAGTTTAAAGAATAAAATCAAAGGGATGTTAGGTAAAGGTAGATGATATTAGGATTAGGAAAAATAAAATTATAGGGGTAATTAGCCAAAGAGATGATTCCAAGTAGAAGTTTGATGTAAAGGTAAAATATTTATCGGAGGTAAATTTAGGTACGATAAAAATGAATTTTACGGAATGATAACAACGACATATTTTTTTAGACATCAATCTAAAGATGTTGTAAATAAAACGTGGGTGGATGTTATTCCACCAACCCTAAACTTTTCCTTGTATAAATATGTTATTCATAACACAGAATGAAGGAAGACCGGTTTCTCTCTGCCTTTCTTTTTCGTCTTTCTCTCATCACCCCGCATTTTTCTTCATCTCCATTCTCTTCTTTATACTACATCAATAAGCACATTAAACACTAGTTTTATAACACGTTATCAGCACGATAACGTTCTCTACCCGAGCTTACCCGAGTTCCATCACGAGCAGAGCAGAAAAAGAGAAAAAATTAAAAAAAAAACGATGAAGATGGTGAACAGTTTGGCCACCCTCGGTTACTGTTCACCACTAGACGATCCACACCACCAATCGGGACACCGCCACCACCAGTGTGTTCCCCTCGACGTCACCGACCAGCTGACTCCGCCTCCATCTGCTCTCGCAGTCCGACGCGCCACAGAGAAAGGAAGACCCGACGAGCAACCCGTCGGATCCTCCCCCCTGCCCGCGCCGACTGTTGGCCAGTTCCTCCGCCTGTAGTGCGTCGCGTCGTCCAGCCGCCGCCCACGCCTCGACGCCTCGCTCCCCGTGTCACAGCCGCCCGCCTCATTGCCGTTCGTCGCCGCCGTCATTGCAACCCGCACTCGCGAGCCACGGGTTGAAGACGACCCGGACGGATCGTGGTCGGGTCGCGGGTCGTGCAAGGTTTCGCTATGGGCCGGGGCGAGTCTGGGCTGGTGGGCTGGTGCGGGCCGGACCTGCAGGCCCTTGCTGGGCCCTTGGCCTTGGTCCAAGCCTGCACCGGGTCTGTGTCCCTGGGCTGAATTTTCTGGCCCAGCCCGTAAAAAAAAAAAAAATGAGAAAAAAAAACAGAATATATATATATATATATACACATTATGTTTATTATTGGGAAAAAGAAAAATTGGGAAAAACGAAATTAAAAAAAAAAGTATATATACCGGAATAGTAATCGGGTATTATTACGATATATTATATATTATTGCTGAAAGATTTATCGAGTAAGCATATTTTATGTTTTTATTTAATTTCTGATTGGGCTATTAAATAGGCCCACCGCATTTAAATTCTCGCTTTTAAATTTTATTTATGTTTTGCTTGGGCTCTTTTGAGGCCCATCACTTATAATTTTCTGTCATTTATTTTAATTGGGGTAATTAATAAAAGGCCCCTGATTATTTATTTCAATTAAGTTTTTATTATGTTACTTGAATTGGAGGCCCTCAAAATTTCCGGAAGAAATTTATCATGGGCATTAAATGCTGAAATGCATTTAATTAGTCTAGAAGAGTAAATGAAAGAATCCAGAAGACTCAAATAAAAGGAAAATGCAGCAAAGACCGGAAGTCTTACTGCCAAAAGGTCCTGCAAATATTTATATGACCACCAGGAGTTAGACATTGAATGACCACCAGAAGGTGGTTCTTCTCACGAAATTTAAATACAAGTGTACGCACCTAAAGAAATGCGTGTCCCTGAAGGACAAATGTAAACCATGTTTGGTCGAGATAATGACCACGATATTGAAATATTATTCTTGCTTACCCTGAAGATGCAAGGCAATATATATTCATTGATTTAATGTTTAATTTTATTATTTTTGTTATATTTATTACACTTTGTTTATTTTTATTACTGTCTAATTCTTTCTATGTAACGCCCCAAATTTCCGGTAATTAAATTTCTATGAAATTTTAAGAATTTTTAAATTTTAATTCCAATTCTACCCTCGAGGAATTTCCGGGATTTTAGGTCAAGAAGATTATTATTAATTTCTTCTTCTGTTCTTTGGAAATATTTTATTTCCTTAGTAATAAAAATTTTAGTGTGAAATTAAATCTTTAATCAAGATTAAAGTAGGAAATTGAGTATTATTTGTGTTTGTGTTTAAAACACAAGTTTTGGAGTAGTATTGACCAATACTACGTAGTTTTGGGAAGCCCAATACATGAAACTCAAGTTTGAATGCGTTTTGACCAGAGGAGCTTGGCGCGTTGACCTCAGGTCCTGAGAGGACAAAACGACGCCGTTTTTGC
>JAKUCV010006730.1:0-65589 GCA_028386065.3 Turnera subulata | reverse complement strand
AGAGATATTTATTAGCTTTCTTCTAGCAGAGATATTTTATAAAGTGATAGTGAAACTATTACTTTAAAAATTAAAACAAAGGTTTGGCGGGCATATTAACACAAAATTTGGCGGTATTAAAATTTTCTTGACAAAAGGTTAAAGTTGGTATAAATAAAATTTCAAAGACATTTCTTGGGGGGTGTGTACACCCTTAAAACGTCTTATAATTTTGAACGGAGGGAGTAATTGAAGAAGAAAAGTATGACTTTCTCAATTGTTATTTTAATTTCAAAATAGTAATAAATAATATTTTTAAAATTTAATTTCTAAAACTTGGTGAGAATTAGGTGGAAACCGGGTGAGAATTGGGTGGAAACCGGGTGGAAAGTCGGTTAGGGGTTGGAATGGATGGGACCCACATTTGACACATAGACATGAAATGACGCAGTATCATGGTGAAACGACGTCGTTTTGAACGACGGGCAGCTGCCCAATTTCGGGCAGAATCCACATCAGTACATGCCCCGTCCGAGACCCGTAACTGACCTGCCCGCTAAAACTTCAGGTACATAAATGTCTCGAGAAAAGTTGTGGGTACATGATTGACCCAACGTAAGAAAGTTGGGTACCAACTGTACCAAAAACCCAATTAAATACACTTGTTCTCGTTGAAGTTGTTGAGATTTTGTGTGCCGCTTAGCATTGACTATTCTTATTTTGGGTGTTTTTTTTCCTAACTTAAATTTCAGAGTTGCCTAATGGCTTGCAAATAAATACACACACAATAGTAACTCCATTTTTCGGATTACAGGCTAATATCTAGGAAAATAGATATAGCAATATAAGGAACTCCAAATTTTTTTTGTTAAGATATATATGAACATCTATTTTGGGGATAAAATCTAGACACTCACCTAGATTACATTACCAAACATGTATCTCGGGCCAGTCCACCTTTAAGGACATCAAAGGCACCAGACTAAATCCATCTTGACTAGGGTGGTGCACCTAGTTAATGGTGGATGAGTCTCCCAAATGGAGTTTTTTGCGTACACGATGACTCGAACCCGAGACCTCGCTTAAGCGGAACAAGTCACTTACCATTTGAACCAACCTCAATTGGTTGCATATTTACCATTTCTAGGTCTCCCAATTATGTGCTATTAAAGCTATGGCATTTGCAGCAGTAATGCACACACCATAAAAAAATCCAAGCTAGTCTCCTTCAAGCCTAGAGGATGATGTACAAAACATTACAAGCCATCCTCTTCCTCTTGTTCCTCACATATGCAACTCCTCCTTGTCACTCTTTGCCTTTGTCAACTAACAAACAATGGATAGTTGATCAACCTACAGGAGAAAGGGTGAAGATAAAATGTGTCAATTGGCCTTCACATGTAGGACCAATGTTGGCTGAAGGCCTAGACAAGCAGCCATTAGGATTTATTGCATCTCATGTAGTTATTCAAGGATACAATTGTGTCCGTTTTACATGGGCAACCTACATGTTTATCCGACCCGAGTATGCAAATCTTTCAGTAGAGCAGTCTTTTGATAGGCTAAACCTCACTGCTATTAAAGCAGGAATAGCCAAATACAATCCATTTCTATTACCCATGAACCTGCTCCAAGCTTTTGAAACTGTAGTTGGTATTCTTGGGACACATGGGCTAATGTTGATACTTGATAATCACACTAGCCAGCCCATTTGGTGCTGTGGCAACAATGATGGGAATGGATTCTTCAATGACCCGGAATTCAACCCTCAAGAATGGATGCTTGGTTTAACTACAGTGGCCCAGCGTTTTAGAGGAAAATCTCAGGTAATTTGATGAATTTTGTTATGCTTAATTATAGATAACTTGCTGTATTAATTTTTTCTTTATTATTTTTTTAGTTTAATTACTAGTGTCAAGAAATCCACTTTACTTCACCAATAATTCCAACCTGTCAGCCGACTAAGAGAATAATAACATAATCTACATTTGGACATCTTATCATACTGTATACCGCCCAGTGTACCACATACATATGTCGATTTGGCACAATTATTCCATAGTTGCTCACCATTTGGATTAAAAAAAAAAATAGTTTCCTAAATCATAGACTTATATCTGGAAAAATAAATATATATTCTTTTTATTTTTACAAATGATGATTTGTTATTGGTTGAATACACCAACTCAGGCATATACATCCGTCCACCGGATGTATCTAATAATTTCTCCATAGGATAATTAACTAAAATGAGGCTTTACACCAGATTTTGTGACAGACTGCATATTTGCTTTCAATAAAGGTCTCCTTTCCAAATATTATCATGCATAGTTCATTAATAAATTTGGTCCACCTTGCATGCATTGTATATATATATTTTTTTTCTATCCGTTTTTAGAGTTTTGCACGGGCTAATCTATGGTGGGGAAATCGAATTAGAAGCTTGCTTAAGAAACCGATCGAGTTACTTACCACTTGTACTAATGCTACTTCAATTCATCATATAATTAACAAATTTGACGAATTTTAAATAACGCTGCAGGTGGTGGCAATCGGCTTGAGAAATGAACTGCGTGGTCCACGCCAAAACGTGAACGACTGGTATCTCTACATCTCACAGGCAGCAAAACAGGTGCACCAGGCAAATCCTGATGTGTTAGTGTTTGCTTCAGGATTGAGCTATGCCATTGACCTTAGCTTCTTAAGGAAGAGGTCCATTGGGTTTAACTTGGACAATAAATTAGTCTTCGAGTCACATCTTTACTCATGGTCCGCTGGTGTACCACCCCAGGCTTGGGTTGACCAACCCGTAAATAAGGTTTGTGCCACTAGAACACACCTCTTGGACAAATTGGTTAGTTTCGTTACGACAGGTGAAAATCCAGTTCCACTTGTCTTTGGGGAATTTGGAATCCAGGAACAAGTTGTGTTTCCCAATGAAGATCGGTTCTTGAGTTGTTTTCAAGCTTATGCAGCTGCAAGAGATTTGGATTGGGGCTTGTGGGCTCTACAAGGAGGTTATTATTTCAGACAGAACCAAACTGGAATCGAAGAGGTCTTTGGTCTACTGGACTTCAGTTGGAGTCATATCAGAAATCCAACGTTACAGGCCAGATTACAACTTATGAAGACAAAACTTATAGGTACCAAGTAATATCTGATCTTTCATCCACAAAGATTAATTCTTTTCCCAAATCTAATTGCATTACATGAGGTATACAGAACATCTGTTTTGATTATGAATAACTAGACTATATATTATTTTGAGTTTTTTAAGTTAGTTATACTCATTTGCTAATAATACAAGATACTTTGCAATATTGCAGAACCAACCTCAAAAACTTCAGCAGCCTATGTAATGTACCATCCAAAGAGTGGAACCTGTGCAAGAACAGATCAAAACCAGAGAATAATTGCAAGTACTTGTGATAAATGGAGTGCCCTTATTCACAATGGGGAAGAAGCTCCAATCTTTAAAGCAGGCACTAATTTTTGCCTCAAAGCTGTTGGTGATGAAGTTGCACCAGTCCTCTCCACTGATTGCCAGAGCCAACAAAGTCTTTGGAAATTACTATCCGATACTAAACTTCACTTGGGTGCAAAAGATAACAAAGGAGAATACTTGTGCTTGCATATGGATCCCTCTAACCAGATTGTGACAAGGAGGTGTATCTGCATTGGAGATGACCCTAACTGCAAGGATGATTCTACTATCCAATGGTTCCAGCTTGTTCCCAGAAACGTGTAATTCAGGGGATGTTTTAACTATATATGCATTTTATGTGAGCTAAACATTGTTGTACTTGTATAAGGGACACAGCGGGGACGGGGATGCTATGGTGGGTTCAATTTACCCATTTATATGATTTAGATAATATCAAATTTTGTGCTTCTCTTTCTTGGTCTCGTTAGATTTTTTTTTTAATTAGAATGAGATAGTTGGTTATGTTGGAAATTTGTTCAAGATATTCCAGCATTTCATAGAAGGTGAACTTTACCTTATGCTAGAGATATTGGCAGGGAATAATGTATTGAAGACAAGAAGGAAAAAAGAAAAATCTCATTTATCTTAGATTTTAGGTTATATTTTTCTTCGTAGCTTAATTTTTTTTTTTTTTTGTGATCATTATACACTGTTTAAGTAGCATGTCCAAGTTCGCTTTTCATTTCTGCAAAGGCTGTATTAAAGAAGTTCATCGCTTGGGAGTTGAGGAACAAAACAATTTGCACCTAACAATTGTAGTCCATTTATTTGTCTGAAAACTCTGAGGTAAACATTAAGAGTTGAAATCTAAAATCTATCATACTATTTATAGCTCCAAATCAGTATTGTCCTTAGCTTCACAGGCAAGAATAGAAAAACTGAATTGGGTTCTAATTTGACTTCACAAGGACCACAACCCAGAAATGCAACATGAGGCTGTCAAGATTAGCTGGATCTCTTATTTAGCATTTTTACTATTTTTAGTCCCACCATTAACAAAACAACACTGGCTATAAGTATGATGATTCAATGGTGAGTCGACAGTTCTCCTTTTCATTCTTGTTACCCCCCTAATAAGGCTAAGGATTTTGGTTTTTTTTGGGAGCTTTGAAGCCTCAAGGATGATACACAGAATAGGCCCAGCCATCCTTTTACTCTTGTTCCTTGCATATGGAACTCCTTGTTCATCTTTGCCATTGTCAACTAACAAAAACTGGATTGTAGATCAAAAAACAGGCGAAAGGGTGAAGCTAGTATGTGTCAATTGGCCTACACACATTTCACTCATGCTAGCCGAGGGCCTTGACAGCCAACCCTTGGATTCCATTGTATCAAAAATTGTTGACCAGCAATATAATTGTGTACGTTTAACATGGGCAACATACATGTTTACCCGACCCGAAAATGCAAATCTTACCGTCGAGCAGTCTGTGGATCGATTTCAGCTGAAAAAGGTTAGAGCAGGAATAGCCAAGAATAATCCATCTCTTTTGCCTATGACGGTTCAGCAGGCTTTTGAAACTGTAGTTGATGCAATGGCCAAAAAAGGCCTAATGTTGGTACTTGACAACCATGTTAGCTTGCCTATCTGGTGCTGCGATGAAGATGATGGGAATGACTTCTTCAATTCCCGCGAATTCAACCCTAAAGAATGGATGCTTGGTTTGACCATTGTTGCCCAGCACTTCAAAGGAAAATCTCAGGTAACATAATGTCTATCCTTTCTTGAACATTTTGCATTTTCGATCAAGAGAGGTGTAGGGATTCTAATACCTGATCGTTCGTTATGACTCTTGTTACCATGTCAAAAACCAAATGAAATGAATTTATACCCTCAGAAGTTGTTCTTGTACACCTTGCCTTGATAAATCATGAGAGTCTACTCTAGCTTGCATTACATCCTAGATCATCTTATTATTGAACCAAATTTCAACGACAATGTAGGTGGTGGCAATTGGCTTGCGCAACGAACTACGTGGTCCAAGACAAAACCCCAATGCTTGGTTTCTTTACATGTCAGAAGCTGCAAAGCAAGTCCACAGGGCAAATCCAAATGTGCTAATCATGGCTGGAGGCATGAGCTACGCCACAGACCTCAGCTTCTGGAAAAACAAGTCCTTTGGATCAAACTTTGACAATAAGCTAGTCTTAGAGGCACATTTATATTCGTGGACTGGTGCATCTCGCGAGATTTGGGTGCAGGAGCCTGTGAACAAGGTTTGTGCAGAGAGAACACAGTCCTTGGATGACAACATTGCTTTTGTCAGTACTGGTCAAAACCCTGTTCCTCTCTTTTGGGGGGAATTCGGAATCAACCAACAATTCACCTCTGCATCTGAAGATAGGTTCTTGAGTTGCTTCCAAGCCTATGCAGCGGAAAGAGATTGGGATTGGGGTTTGTGGGCTTTGCAGGGGAACTACTATTTCAGACAAAACCATACTAACATGGAAGAGTATTTTGGGTTGGTTGATAACAGTTGGGCTAATATCAGGAATCCAACCATTCAAGCCAGATTACAACTTCAAAAGACAAAAATTCAAGGCATGATCATCATCTACTTTATACTGTGTTGTTGTTCAAATTCTTTTATAGATTTCATTAGTTCATAACAATAATCACATATCTTGTCATGCAGACCCAACCTCAAAATCTCCATCGGCCTATGTACTGTATCATCCAAAGAGTGGCACCTGCGTCCACACAGACAAAAGCAACAAAATCATCGCAAGTCCTTGCAATGAATGGAGCAGGTGGGTTCGTCAAGGGGAAGAAGCACCAATCAAGTTAATGAACACCAATTCTTGCATTAAAGCTGTTGGTGATGGAGTTGAACCAATCCTCACAACCGAGTGCCAGACCCAACAAACTATGTGGAAACCATTATCCATGTCTAAACTTCACTTGGGTGCCAAGGATGACAAAGGAGAACTCATGTGCTTGCATATGGAAAAACACAACAAGATTGTGACCAGGAAGTGCATCTGCATTGGAGATGACCCCAAGTGCACAGCTGATCCCACTAGCCAGTGGTTCAAACTTGTTCTTAGAAACGTGTAGTCAAAATCTTGGGGACGCATGACCAATGTGTATGCATATAACATCAAAAAAAAAGTGTTTTTCCCTGTACTAAATGTGGGAATAATATCAGTACCCTTATGGGGTAAATCCGACAGACCAATCTACTTTTACCATAAGAGAAACATCAAACTGCAAAAAAGTGAAAAAGTGAAAACAGTATATTATACATTTATACTACAAATTACAAGCATTAAAATTTTAAAAGGATTGGTTTACGTATGGTTTCATTTTTTATTCATTTTACCCAATAGTACACCCTACCCTCTACCAAATGTACCTTCCCTTTTATGACACCACAGGCAGGGCAGTGACCCCTATCTTCTGCGTGCAGTTATATACATTACTACTGACTCGCAGGACTGGTCTGGTCTCACTCACATGACTAACCTGCAACATTCAACTCTTTCCCATTACAAATCAGGACAAAACATAAACCAAAGTACAACCAAACCAAAACCCAATTTATTTTTTTTTTTCACTCTCTCTTATCATCTATCTATCGATTCTCTCTCTCTCTTTCTCTCGCAACTCACAAGTAAGGTGAAAAAGCTTACTCTTCTGCTCAGTACTCTGCCACCCCATTTCCAGTAAATAGTACTAGTACTACCACCAACTACTCTCTTCTCCTACTATTACCCTTCAAGAGAAAAAAACCCTCCACTTTTCCTCCTCTCTAAAAACAACCCTTACTTTTTTCCCTTACATTACCTTCTTCCCTTTTCTTTTCTCATTATTCTGGCTCTCCCTACCATGGAAGCTTTCAGCTTGCTCAAATACTGGCGAGGCGGTGGTGGTGGTGTTGGTGGCGTCGCTGTCGGTGGCGGAGAGTCGTGTGTTCACTCACGCGCCACCACCATCGTCACTGCCGTTTCCAACACTAATGCCGACACAGAAGACGATGAGGAGGACGAGGAGGAGGAGAATGGCGACGACGGGCCGTTCTTCGACTTGGAGTTCGCTTTACCGGACGAGGAGGAGGAGGAGAAGAAGGCGGAAAGGGAACCCGGACACTACGCCGTCTCCAACGAGGACGCGGCGGCTGACGGCGGTTCTGGTTCTGATGAAGAAGAAGAAGAAGAGGGTGACGAGAGGGAGTTCGACTTCACGCTCTCCTCCGGTTCCGGCAGCAGCAGCTCAAACAACGACCGTACGGATCCCAACCTCGCCCTTTCGCCGTCCAACGAGAACTTGTTCTTCAAGGGGAGGCTTATCCCTATCGAGTCAAACTCCGTTGACTCCTCCAAGCCGGCGGCGGCGGTGGTTGGTTCTTCTTCCTTGCTTAAATCCGCGACCAAGATTCGCGTCTTCCTGTTAGGCTTCAAGAGGTCCAAAGCTACGAACGACAAGGCAAACGAGAATGCTACTAAGGAAGACGACGCGCCGGCCGCGGCCACCAACACCAACAACAAGCAGAATGGTAGTAGTAAGTTTTTCACTGTGAAGTTTAAAGTGGAGGAGGTTCCGTTGGTTTCGATGTTTACGAGGGAGAACAGCAAGAGCGTTAAAACGACATCGTCGACGTCCGCGCAGAAGCAGAGCGACAAGAACGAAGAGCAGCCAGCCGGCGTCGTTTTGGGTGGTAGCGAAGCGGAGAAGCAGCGGTTTTCTAAAGACGTAATGCAGAAGTACCTGAAGAAAGTGAAGCCGCTCTACGTTCGCGTCTCGAAACGGTACGGGGAGAAGCTCCGGTTCTCCGGCCAGCTCAGCTTCAAGGCGGGCCCGTCGCCGACGACGGAGGAGAAAGGACCTGCGGTGGTCGCGGCGGCTGGGGAAGGTGCGGAGGCGGCTACGTCTGTTACAGCAGCTGCTCCGGTGACGGCTGCAGGGCTCATGAAGAGCGTGAAGCAGGGGACTGGGTTGCCGGCGGGGTTGAGGGTGGTGTGCAAGCACTTGGGGAAGAGTAGATCGGCTTCTTCGGCGGCGGTGGCGGCGGTGCCGGCTCCACCTCCGGGAACGGCTGCGGCGGCGTCGTCGAGGAGGAGGGATGATTCGCTGCTGCAGCAGCAGGACGGTATACAGGGTGCCATCCTCCATTGCAAGAGATCATTTAATGCGTCTCGAGGTAATAAAAAAGATTTAAGAAATAAATTAGTTCCTTCTTTTCTTAATTAAAAAGTCTAACAAACGGTCAAACGCCAACTGACCCTGTCGTTTTCGGTTTTTGCCAGATTCTGATTCGTCTCTCTTATCAAGGTCAGTGAGTGATCCCTCGCATGAGAAGTCTAATGACATGTCGTCCAGGAAGTCATCTGATGCTGCCCCAAAAAAGGCGGGAAAATCTAGTACCGCTTCCTAATTGATTTGTCACATTCTGTAACAGAAGTAGTAAGTACTACTACCAGTAAAGGAATCAAGACCAGGAAGGAAGTGAATGATTAGTTTAAGTTATGTCTCTTATGTAAATAATGTACTTCTTTTTGTTCTTAGTTTTATCATAACTCTTCTAATTAGGCCCCATGTTAATTATGAAGTGGGGAGCAGTGGCTACTAGTAATGATGCACTACTGGTTTTTACTTGCTAGAAGAAGAATCAGCAAATCTTTTTTACCATATATGTAGCTATCTTTGGGGAGATCAGTGGCAGCAGCAGAGACTCCAAATCCATTACTGCCCATATTGGACGTGGTAATAATAATAGTCCAATTTTATGATGCATGTTTATTTTTCAAGGAAATCCCATTTTTTTCTTTAAAAAAGGAAATATCTCACTCCCTCAATCAAATGATGGCTCCCTTTTTTGAAGTGTTGTTGAGTGGGGGAGGGATTATGGATGTGATGTGTGTTAGTGTGGGTGTTATTTTGGATTATTTATGGGGGTTCGAGTCTGGACTAATTGGTGTCTTTAGTGGTCAGCGAAGTAGGGAAAGTGGAGACCTGAACAGTAAAAAAAGATTTGCTTTTCTTCTCAAAGGAAGAGAGAGATGGATAGAGCAGCAGAGACACTACATGGTAAAGAATAAAGATGGGTCAGGACTTTGCGTTTTGGAGTGGCAATGTGGGTTATATGGCTTCCATTTCTTGACAAATCCTTTCACTCTTCCTTTTTCTTCTCTAGTTCAACACACAATCTTTGCCTTTATGTGACTATGTCTGTCTATTCTATATATTCACAGATAATGGGATGGATAGAGGAATGGTCAATGATGTTTGATTAACCCAAATTTCATGTGTTTTGAGTTAACATGGGAGATTCAATTGTCTCCTTGTGACCAGGTTGGGTCCTACAAAAGTGCTGCCGCATTTTCTAAGTAGCTCCATTCAGGCCAAAGCCTTTTGTCATATCAGCCACTAATTAGGTTCTTTAATGGGTTTCTCTTTTTCTTTTTAGCTTAAACCAGCTTAATTTCAGGAAGAAAACACTAATAAAGTTGGTCTCCAGATAAGGGGAAAAAGTTATATTTAACTTGGTAAGTGCATCCCTCTTGTGAATTCCATGAGTTCACAGGCATAACAGACAGGCATATAGGTCTATTACCTATGGGACTTTTGTTTTGGATCTTTGACTAAAGTTACAACTAGTTCAACTTTCTTGAGTTAGGCACGTAAAGGGATAATAGTATAATGTTACAAACTAGGCATCCTCAATATTAACAACAAGAGCTTTAGGTATTTTGTGAAGTCGACTGCTGTTGTGATATAAACGTAGGTAGCGGATAGTGAAAAATGAAGTTGCTACCATGAAAAGGTTATTAAGCGAAAAGAATGGCTTATTAATGACCGTCCTAGAAGTCATTAAAAAATTACTATTTATGGAAAGTATAGATATAACCAGATGACCTATATTATATGGGTAGTTCATTGGATAAGCAACCATGCTTTAGACTCTGTTTTTTAAAAAATGATAACAAGACCATAACATGTTAAGAAGATAAGGAGAACATAACTCAATTAGACATCAAATGCACTATCTCTCTCTTCTTCTCTCTTTCTTTTCTAAAAAAAGAAGAAGAAATCTTTTGAACTAATTAATGAGCTTCCTGTTTCAGCCACTTCAATGATCTGAAGGCTTTTGACCTTTTTTTTTAATAGGAACAAGTAATCCCTATCCCGACTCTAACCCTTACATATTTACTTTAGAAAAATATTTATACTGCAATATTACCTAGGTATAATTTATAAGCCTTGGTCTTTCAATTAGTAAACACGTACGAGGTTAGTCTTTTTTGCATCTATTGAGATGAGGATGAGGATTACGTCAAAGTGATGCAGTTGTTCCCAAGAAAAAGGCCATCTCATGAAACTTTTCATGTGTGATTGCAAGGTATCAATCCTTGAATTTGGTTATAAAATTCGGAACCATGTGTATGAAATAAGAATGTGCATATATATGCATTGACCTTAAAGCCATTACATGTGAATCCACTCCATTCCTCCCCATCTTCTTAACAACCTCAGCAATTGTAAATACACGAGGGACACAAGCACTCCAAACATTTTTTTTTTTGGTGTTTCAGGATATGGACTCGAAATTGAGACCTTGAATCCTGAAAAAGACCTCATTAATTATCACTTGAACTAACTCATTGGTCTCAAAATAGCCACAGTCCCGCCTTTTCTCTGGAAATTAGTGTTATAATTAGATTCACAATTTGTTGAGTTGTGAGGACAAATCCCCTATCCATAGCCTACATGTCCTTAGGACGGTTTTCCATATTGCTTTGGAGCAAGACACAACAACATTCATGTACCATGGTCTAATGAAACATTCTCCTTAGCAATGGACTAATTCATGCATCGTGAGGCACGAGATGTATCCTCTCAAAAAATGTTCCAACATTCTTTCTTAATCCGATGATAAAGGGATTTGTTTCCAATCCGATTGGGTTATTATATGCCTGTAAATTCGATAAAGTTAATCAATGACTTCACCATTACTTGACTGCATACATTGTGCCCATTAAATTGTAAGAACTTTGGATCTTCAACTTGGCGCACCAACAAGTTACTATCATAACGCCTTGAAGGCTTGAACTAAACTGACCTGGAGTTATCCCTGGAAGCTGTAAGTGGGTTATTAATCTTACTTAGTGATGTATCTATACATTTTCTGCTTATACAAAATGCTCTAATTAAGCTTCAGCATCACTCGTGTGTTACATTATTTTCTTATAAATTAAAAATCTTCGTAAAATAATATTATTATGATCATCGAGACTTAAACTCGAGAAAATCAGGACCATAACACCACTCGAGTGATAGGCTATATATTGATGAACTAGTTCTATCCTTTTTTCATATACATTCAGTCTTTTAGCCACAAAAGTCAAAAGATCTAGTCTAGTACCTATTTTGATGTGATGGCATCATATTGAAGGGTTCAAACAACCCATTACACTTTTGGAGGTTATAGATTATTTTTCTTACTTGCATGACGTTGGCATTTATGTTATGATTTATTTTTTAAGAAAAGAGGTTCTGGATCCGGCAAATTTTATTCCATGTTCTCATGAGAGAATCAAGGAAAACTAGTCTACAAGAAATAGGCCGGACTAAATAATTTATTTATTTTTGAATATACTGTATGGAAATTTGGCAAGGGAATATCCATAGTTGGAATTAATGAGAGGTGCAAAGTGCACCAATTAGATTTGTGAATTTCTAATTTTGATGGATCTTCCTGTTCTGGACGTATTCAAAGAAATGGTCATCTCCAGCCTTTTTCCTATTTTACTATCCAATTGAGCTAGCAAACAATTTGAGTGGCGTCTTCCTGTTAAATTAATGAAGAGTAACTTCTCTATACTGTACCAAATATTCCTAGCCGCAATATCGTATCTGAAATCTGAAACAGCTGACCCATTGTTTTTCAAAACTGCTGTTTCTTTCCACACTTCTCCAAAGGAAAGTATTCTAATTCGGGGGCTTTGGCACCATGGGATGGTGATTTCCAAAATCAACAAAAGCCACTAGTGATGGTTCAACTTTAAATGTCACTAGACCCAAAGTAGAACAATGCTAATGTCACTTCCACCAAGTGCCCGCTGTAATCGGATATGGTTCTTACGTAGAATGGTAGCTATTGATCCCACTAATAATTTCCAGATTATGACAAATAAAGCTGAAGTCTGCTGTGAACTGTTAGACAATATTTCTTTTGAGAGGGGTCTAATATCAGAACATATGGAGTCCTGTGACATGCTGCTCTTTCAAAATTTGAGTTTCATTTAAGTATCTCATCCTTTTCAATTTCTTTTTCTTTTTCCAAATCTTGAAATATCCTTTGTGGATTTTGTTCAATCCACTAATTTATGAGGTCAACTTGCTAAGCAGATGAGTTGGTGAAGGTGCTCTACTTGAGGGGGATAAAAAGCATCACGTCCCGAGTTCAAATCCCTAGTGCTGCAGCATGGTAAAGGATTTAATCGAGCGGAGAGAGTGATGTAACAATACCTGAGTTTGGTGTGTCCCTCGGGGAGAGGGCCTTCACAAAAATGACAGCATATTGGATAATTACAAAGGAAAGCAAACTGATTTGTACAATCTAGTCTCCCCCAATTTGGAGCTGATTACTGGAGTTAATAATTAAACCCAATACTTATAGTATTTTGCTTATCTCCCTAACTTCTCAGGTATTGTGATAAATCACATTCAAAGAGATGCTAATTAACCAAAGAACTGATGCAATTAAAATGCAACTTCATTTAAGAATGACATCTCTTTTTCCGAGGAGTCGACATATCCAGATTGCTATTTAGCAATCCATCCATTACACAAAGCTATAAATCACAAAAATAGAGTGACAACATTGGAGCTAGCAGCTATTTATATTACAATTGCATACCTCCTGCAAAGCTATGAACTTCATACTATAGGGTAACATCAGGTGTGCAATTCTGTTCTTGAACGTCCTGGGTTGAAATATTATACGTCACGGTACAATTCACCCTCACCGCCACATCTTTCTCCACAATCTTAAGCACCCTTACCTTGCCTCCAATTTCTGTGTATGTACTCATAGTCAACGCCCCTGAACTTAAATCACTCTTCAAGCTAGGAACAGCCAAGATTCTGCTAGAAAGAAGCTCCACCGTAACGTTGAAATGGGCGGTCTTCCATGCCCTGGCCTTACCAGGAGGAATTGCAGCCTGACCAACCATCAACCCACCATAGTAAATAATAGTCGTGCCATTCTTGAACTTGAAGGATGCTGCATTAGGATTCTTCACCGAAACATCGGCCAAAACGGTGACGTTCGTGTCAGGCTGGAGAGTTCCATTAGCTAACTCTAGGTGTTGCACAGCTATGTTGTTGGTACTGATCTTTGGATTCTTGACGTGAAATATGGTGAAGCCAAGAACTAAGGCTATTACAACCAGGATCACGAAAATGGCCGCAAAACAGCCGCAACACTTGAGGCAGTTTCTTCGCCGAAGCTTAAATTCCATGGATATGGCTTGATCTTCTTCATCATGGCCATGAAATCGGAATCCCGGGGAGGTTAATGGCTTAACTTGCTCCTTCTCGGCCATTTTCAAGACTGAGGTGATCAAGAATGGTTCAAGATTTCGTAATATAACATGTTACGTTTTGTCCATTGGTGTTTGATGCGATATGTGTTAGTCTAACATTACATTATCGTGCTCAACTGTCATTTAGTCAAGTCTTTGTCGCATTATTTTTCACAAAATGAGTCTTTTCCATAAACTACATCATTCCCGACGCGTTTGCTTGCACTAGCTGCAAGTCTTGACCATTGACTTGGTAAATGGGAATTGGATAGGGATTATGGAATTATAAGCAATTCCAAAGAACCTTCTTCTCTTTCTCAAAAAAAGAATCTTCTATAATAGTTCTATGGTTATTGTATTTACATTTTTGAGAGAACGTTATGTTCACTATTCTCTAAAATGACAACATGCTTTATGTTAATGCATGTATCACATGATGACTTGAGTGTGTAAAGCATGATGATTAAGGAACTAGATGGTTGACTTCTTCCAACCATTCATTGAATTCTGCAAAAGGAAATATTGGCATGGAAAATGTTCGATCAGGCATGAACCCGACTTTTCTGTTTCTGATTTTTCTAATAGAAGTTATGACCACTGATTGGTTGAATGATAAAAATTTTAAAAATTATATTATTGAAGCAGTAGGAAAAAAAAAAAATCTACTTTGTGAGAAGGCATAGGAGGAGTTTCTCCTCTTTCTTCCGAATTTCTATTGAACTGGGCAATTCTCACTTTATTGTCAGATTTCCTAGTGGGCAGATACACATTTTCTAACTAAGATCTATTGGGGGAGTTTCTCCTCTTTCTTCAGGCTCCCTTTTTTTTTTACAAGGTCAAAACTTTTACTTCCTTTAGTATACGTTGAACGGTATTGCCCTCTTCGTGCCACGCCCGACGTTGTGCTGTGCCGACCCATCGATCTGAGCATGCTTCTCGCCGAGCATAAAAACATTCCTCCTAGCCGTTAATACGAATTAGAGAAACTTTGTTATAGCCCATTTCGGTACATGTGTATGTAAAGTATACTTTTCATACTAAAATACATCCCCCTAAAGAGAAAAAAAAAAAAAAAAGAATAGTGAAGCAAACTTCTCCTACTTTGCCAACCAAACCTGAGTCCTATCTTCCTTCTATTGATGCTAAAAGCTGTCTAACATCAAGAACAGACAGTAAAATTGTTAAAGAAATAGATACACCATCTTGAGGTACCCATCTTGGGCCAATACCCATTATGTCGTGTAATTCTATTCTTTGAGGTACACTATGTGCCTTTTTGTGAAACTTGAGCTTTTTCTGAGTTGATGATATAAGATGCCTCCATACAAGCGGATAAAGGGATTTGCCCCAGTTTACCGTAGCCTAGTATCAGAGTATGGATATTTATTCCTCCCTCATACTACTAATTATATTTGGACTCACAATTTGTCTTCTTTATGGGCCTTGATAATTCTCTTAAAGTTTAATGGGCTATTGAAAATTTGAAATAGCAACTGGCATCAGTAAATCTTACTGTGTGGACTATCTGGACAGTGGACCATGCATCAAAGCAATCGAAACCCAAATCCTGGAAAGATCCCCTTAAAATTAAAGCCCCTCAAGTTTCCGAGCTATTAGTGACCCATAATTATCTTCTCCCTCTGACTTTGAATACAATGATCATATTTTTTTCTCTTAGCATATTTACGTTAAACCAGATGCTAGTTGCAGGGATATGGAATGAAGGAATGTTTTCATGTCAAAAAAAAAAAAAAAAACAAGATGCTAGTTGCAGGAAAAAGATGTACCAAATGCTACATTGAATGTATAATAATCACACTAGGATTCCACATTTTGATATAAGCCAAATGGACTGTTAAATTATTCTTTCTTGATCCTGTTTGCACAGGCCCATATTTTACCGCAAACAGATACATTAATGTTAAAATTATTTGTTAATAACAAAAAAAAATATATGGTCTGTCAAAATATTTCGGGTGCAAATAGTATTATTCTTCTTCATTACTGGTCTGTCAATGTTACGCAAGACGCATATCTTCTTTGTATCCATTGGCTCTGCTGTTAGTGTCACTGAAGTAAACATGTCTTTACTTAACAAAATCTGATTGGGGTAAAGTAGCTATCAGCAATTAATCCCACTTGCATTGGGGCCTTGCTTGAAAGAAAAATATTCAGCTGAGTGTGATCAATTAGTCCCCACTTTCCACCTATCAAAACCACCACCAGTGTCCACCTTATTCAGCAAGTAACTGACTTAATTACTTTGCTGTGAAGGAGAACATTAAATTTCGATCCACTGTAGAACTAAAGGCCCTATGAAGTAATTGGAGATGGACCATCATAACCTGTAGGTGTCTAGAAATTGTTGAAAATGCATGCACTCGGTCCTTTAATTTAATTAGTTGACAAAAATGTACGTGACAATTAAGTTGCATGTCCCGGGTCATAAAAGAATATGTCGGAATCTCACAGAATAATACTTCTTCGTATTCGCAATGCAAACAACATAATTAACAGTGAGTATCCTTTTTTTCTTAAGAAGAAAGGGAAAGAGAAAACACAAAAGTGTGTTAGGGCCGGAAGCATTCAATGGGAACATCACCTTGCAAAACGATAATTAAGCCATAGTAATTAATTTTGCTCAAATATGTACACTGTATCATACTATTCTTCACAAATTAACCAACACATATAATCCCAAAAGGCTAAAACTTTTTCATAGGGATATAATTATATATAAAAAAAATGAGAAAGAAATAAAAACACAAGCTATGGCTAGCTAGCTGCACAATAATTCCTGGACTGAGCGGCTTCTCAAATTAAGAGTCATGGTGCAATTCATAATCGCGGTCTTCTGCTTCTTAATCTTTTTAATCAGAAGCACTTTCCCACTCAATCTTGCATAGCTGCTCAGCTTCAACATCCCAGAACTAATATCCCTGCTAAGGTTTTTGGTGTCCGACAACCTTTGCGATCTAACATCCACCACAGCACTCATCCTTTCTGTTTTTCTAGCGCTAACACTGCCTTGCCCCAGCTTGGCTTCACCAACAACCACATCCTCGTACAAGACACTCGCTGTGGAATTCTCAAACTCGTACTTGCCAAAATTACTGTTCTTGATCCTTATCTCAGCTGACAGGGTCATGTTAAGAGAAGGGTTTGGTGAGTAATTACCATACTTGAGATCTTCTATGATCACCTGGCTTAGTTCCACATCAGGAGTATTGGGGCGAAGCACCACTAGTGAAAAGACCAAGGCTATTGCAGTTAAAAGAACGATTGCTGCTAGCAAATAGACAGGACATTTACTGCTGCTTGTAGGGGTTGATGATTTGGGTTTTATAGGGGCATACTCTTCGTCACTTCTTGGGTGGGATTTGGCTGGTGCTAGTATTTGGACACCCTGATCTTCTTCAGGCATTCTTGTATTCTTTTTTGGTAAGAAATTTTGTAGGAGTTTCTCTTGGGTTTTTGGAAAGTGTCTAGACTCATATATGGAGGTGTAAATAAGAGAATACAATTTTTTTTCCCCCAAAGAGAAGAGAATATCAAAACGTGTGAGTGGCATTATATTGTGATGACATGTAAGAAGAAATATAGCGAGCGTGTTTTCAAGTCGTGGCAAGCTGCGTGGACCACTTCTGGCAAGCGCCGGCTTTTCTTGTTTAACTCCTTTTTTAATTCCTCTTTGTCCTACGCCTACCTTTGTGATCTTATTTGGTAAAATTAATCGATAGTTCTCTAATTTAAGTTCCCAGAGGATGTTTTTGATCAGGTAATGAATTTACTAGGTCATATAAAAAAGGCCGGTTCAAAGAAAGAAGAAAACAAGCGAGTCACATAAGATGGCACACCAACTGACAATTGGACGAAAAAAGAAATTCTAGCTTTGAGGGCCTATTCAAAAAAATTGATGCTCATGTCTTTGTTTCCATCTTCAACACAAAACAAGAGGATGTCACTTTGATTTGTGGATGAACTTTAATACAAATTAGCTTGCAATTCGCTCGTATTCTTGTTTTCTTGAGAATCAATTCACTTGGTGTTCTTAAAATTCTTAAAAGCCAGAAACAGGATGAGGCCTCAGTTTGAGTCTCACCAAAACAAAAAATAATATACTACTTCCTTGTTTGCTATCTTACAAATATACTAACATGAAGAGCAATAATGCGGGATTAGTCTAAGTACTGAGCAATCTTAAGTCCATTTAAAACAAGTCTTAGATTCAAATTTTTGTATATGTAAAAAATTATTATTAGGAGAGTTACCACCGTCCACCTGACCATAGTCAGGTACGCCGCCCCTTCCTGTCCGAAATGGATGGAGAAAGAAAACATAAATATCCATGGGGAAAACCCTATCATTTAGATGCGTGGCACAAAACCGCACTTGGGACAAATAGAATTAATTACTACTGGACTCAGATGGGCTTTATTCTAAATAGAGTCTGTACAGGATCTGGTTGATTGAGTAATCCCATTATATACGGTCTCGAGAAGCTCAGATCTGTTGGACTTTGAGCCCGACCATTTTCAGCTTCAGCTACGAAGAACCACTTTTACTGGGCTCAATCCAATATGTTTATTGGGGCCTTGGGACGGAATTCAACCCAACGCTCGTTAGAAGTATAAAGAGACTGATATGTTCTTTTTGTTATTTTTTTTGAAATATTTGTAGAGTTACTTTCTAAAAAGTAAAAAATCTCATTAGAACACTCACCCATCATAACTAAGTGTACTAATCGGATCAAAGCTCTAGATACCCGATGAGGGCTGCAAATGAGCCGAGTTGAGCTATTGATGGCTCAGGCTTGGCTCGTGAAAATTTAACCAAGCTCAAGCTCTGCTCGTGTTCGTCTAGAGCCTAGATACTAAACTTAAGCTTGGCTCATTAAGATTTTGGTAGGCTCAGACTCTGCTCGTGAAAATTTAACCAAGCTCCGCTCGTGTTCGTCTCGAGCCTAGATACTAAACTCAAGCTTGGCTCATTAAGAATTTGGTAGGCTTAGGCTCGACTCAAGCTCGGCTCGTTTAGTGAGCTTATTGAGCTACAAACGAGCCAATAATTACAAGTCAAGGGCGTGAAAAAAAATATTTTTAATTAATAATTTAACTAATCAATCTTATTAACTATTATATCATATAAAATTAGAGTATTTTATTAATGAAAGAATGATAATTTTTTTTAAAAAAAATATCATAGATTTATTATATTCAATAAAAATTAAAAATAAATTATTATTCCATTCAAGATTTTAGAATAAAAACTGAAATAAAATTGAACAAAGTAATAATCTTAGTTTGTTAGTTATGACCTAGTTAAGTTACTTTATCATCCAAATTCATTCTAATTGAATGTAATTTATAAGCTTATTTTTTTAAAAAAGAAACATGACTTATGAATCTCTTACAAGCTACTTAATGAACCTAAACAAATCGAGCTCACGAGTCTTTAAACGAGAACCTAAACGAGCCAAGCTCACGAGCTAACAAGTCGAGTTTCAGCAAGCTTGGGCTCGACTCATTTGGTTTCGAATTTTTTATAGACAAGCTCAGGCTCAGCTTGTTTCCTTAATGAGCTAGGCTCGAACAAGCTATTATCGAAGCTGGGCTCATTTGAAGCCCTATACCCAATGGAAACTAAAAAAAGAAATGGCGAAAAGTAGAAGGGAAAGAAAACAGTCGCATCCAAAACAGATCTAAATCTAGAGAAGCATTCATTCTTTCTTCCTTGGCATATGCTTGTTACTGAAGGGAGAATTGAAATGAAAGACTTCCAAATATGTAAAAGTATTTCACGCGCTATGGTCTATGGTACACAATCTAGAGTAAACTTTTATCAAAATAGTGAACAGTTGGTGTAGTAACTTATTCAAAAGACTATGTGTACAATTTCAACTAATTCAAAATCTGATCTTAGACGATTGGACCCATGTACTTCTCACTGGTTGCCCGAATTTTAGCTACAAAACTATAAATACACATGCTTTTAAGAATACAATGGACATCTATTTGACACAAAAAGAAGAAAACAAAAGAAATTGTGAACCTGATTTTCTTATTCTAATCCAGGGATATTTCACGTCAGTGGCTGCTGCCAGCATTCTAGAGAGATTCTTAAAACCACCAATAGAATGACTTTGTGAAAATTCAATGGACAAAGCCATATCAGTCCCATATCCAAAAGTATTCAAACTTATCTCAGTCTCCCCTTCGGAATTTTCATTTCTATCCACATATGAATATGTCTACCAATCATCCATGGCAATATCATTGTCACTTTTGTCATTCTCGCCAAAGTTGTAGCTGTAACGCACTCCTGCCCGCCCATACTCCAGTCACCTTATTATTAGTTCCACTAGCCACCTGTCATCTCCAAACTGGCAAAGAATTGATCATGAAACCCCTCGTAATCTCACCAGCCAATTTTTGTTTTCCTGGCTGTGCTTGGTCTACTAATACCTTGCTAGTAAACAGAAATTTTGCGTATATCTATACCCTTTTCATACTTCCATATACTGTTCTTTTCTTTTTCTTTTTGCTTGTCCTCTTCTATCCAATACTGTACAATGCTTCATCAGCTTGTGTCAAAGTTTCTGCATTGTAGGAGGAGCTTCTTTTTAAGGAAAAAACGGGGTGTAGAAAGTAGCTATATACGCCCCCCTATGGTACTTAGAAATGCTCCTTGTGGAACTCAAATTTTGTGGAACCTTTCTGGTTGAACTCGTAGCAGAGTTTGCTAAGCTCTTTGGCCAAGACAGGTGCACCACAGTAAAAAACACCTGAAAACCACAAAGGAGTTTTAGATCAGAACAGACAACTAGAGCAAAATGAGCCTTTGACTTGAAACATTTACTATGGAAGGTCATCCTGTTCGTCTTAATGGATAGTTATTTGGAGGTATGCTTACCTATCCTGGCATTACAGTGCTTGGAACATAATTTAGATAGCACCTTCTTCCAGTTAGGCCTTGCGAAGTGGGTTCTCACCTGATGAGTCAGTAAAACAACTGTTATATAAGGGCTTTGCCCTCCATCTTTCCAAAAAAAGTAAAACAAATGTTATATCAAATAACAGTCTTGACATTTGATGCTTAAGAGGTAGGAATGTTGTCACATGATCAGCAGGTCGTGGTTTCCATAATATCACCTACTTCTAAATGAATGTGACACCAAGATTGAGAATTGAGAAAATCTTACTCTAGTCCCAGAAACTATGTCGACTCCATTTTTGGCATGGTTTAGGGCTTGGACCATGGTAATAAGGGTTGATCTGGCATCGCCTTCCTCGTAGACACTAGTTAAGTAATTATGCATCTCAATCACACCCTGAAAGACAAAAGGATGAACTGAATAAAACAACAGAAAATACAAGGAAATGAAAGCGTTTTCAAGTTAAGTGGTTGGTTACCCTTTGGTCCAACTCTGCAACTTCATTCATAACACCTTTGAACCAATCAAAGGAGCCTTGTTCTCTTGTTACCCAATAGAAGTAAGCATTGGTGGTCTTCAAAGCCTTTCTACCTTTTGGAGAAACTCTGTTAGATGTTGCAGTATCATTGCTTTCCAAACTTATGTCCGAGTTCCTACTCAAGTCTGAGACTGAATCCTGAAATAGGGAACCGTGATTGATTTATCAATTTCCTGACAGTCAGTGTTCTCAAAAAATTGTGGCAACTAATAGTGTATCTTAGTGGCACAAAGGAGTAGAAAACAATAATAATTCTGGTTAGAATGAATAGACTTTTCTAGGTATGAAGTTACTTACTGCCTGCTCCTCCGTCTTTACAATGTTATTAAGCAAATCTTTGAGAATACTGATGAAAGGTGTTGCTCCAATTCCCAGGCCAACTAGTAAAAGGACATCATATTTTCGGTAATCTTGTGCAGGGGCACCATAAGGCCCATCAATACAGAGCTTTGGCAGACTGTCATTTTAGAAGAATAGTTAAATTAACTACATCTATAGACAAATGTTTCCCAAACTGCAACATGTGAGCTATCAAAAAATTTGCAAAAATGATATGTGAACTTTTCTTTTTACCTTTTCTTGGTAGTTTCATCAGCCCTGAGAAGTCCACTCTTTCCAGCTCCAGGTCGTTCACAGGCCTCAGAGAATACCCTTCTAAGCTCTTGAGTCCAGTCACCTAACTGCCGGATGTGAACACTAAGATAGTCATCACCAGGAGCAGAAGTAATAGAAAATGGATGCCTGGGTACAAAGATAACAAAATACTGTTATTAGACTGAAGAAACCACCAGATTATAAGTAAAACATGTGGGAATTTTTCTGGCAGGAATTTATCTCACGGTTAAGAATGCTGAAAGTTTAAGTAGCTGTTCAATTCTAGCAGAGGACAAGGTCCTAACTGGTATTAATTACCATTCAAATGGGGAGACAGCAGGGCACTGGACAAACATGTATTGTCCACTCTTGTAACGAAACTGAGGTGGCTTAGACATTTGCAATGTAAGAACATTTCCAGGATAAATAGCAACCTGGCATGATAATATAAGAGATACATTAGAAAACATAAATCCAACAAAAACGCATGGCCAAACATTTAGTCAAAAGCTACTAGCTCTCCAGGAGATTACACTCACCTTGAGAAGCCTTACAGTATACGACCCGGAACGGAAAAATCTTAGGGCTCTTTCTCCAGCATACAATAAAACTGGAACAGCAAGATACATCCATGTCTGCAACCATGGCCTAGCTTTAATTTACCCTCTGCAATCATTGTATAGTATGATTCTAATACGTAGAGAAAAAGGTTTCTGAGCTATACCGTCTTCTTGTACCATCTGTGCACCAGATACAGGAACACTCCGTGGATAATGAGAAGGATGTAGACAATGACAAATAGATGGTGTGAGTACCAGAATGCATTAAACCCAGTGATTCTGTCAAAAGGTTTTGGCAGTTTGACAAGGCTCCTTCTAAACCAACGGGTTGCAAGTGTAAATGCAATAGCCATAAATATTATCATCAGAATTCCAGTCACACCCTCAGCCCCTCTAGCCAATTTTGCATATGTGGGTTTATGATTCCCAAAGTCGTCTATCAAGTACTCCCTGTAGACTTTGTCAGATGAATTTATAAGCCTTGGAAAATCACAGGCAAGGTGGTTTCCTGCATGGAGAATGACTCCAGCTACAATAGCTGCCGCAATGGTCTACACAGTAAAAGCATAAGAATTCATCAATAGAATGGACTGCTAGCCTGTAACCTACAGCATTGAAATCATTTTTAGTTTAGCTTCATAAGAATTTTCGGACAAATTAGTATGGCAGCCATCTAACGAGTAACAATTTGCATATCAGAAAAAGAAAGCATTCTGCGTACTGCATGAATGGATCCCAATAGCCTTACAAGTCATAATGTCAAACTGTTCGTTTCACCCAAAAAATTTGTAGCACACTCCTTTTGTAGGTGAACAGAGGAGGAATCAACTAGCCAGTTCATTTTTCTGAGTAAATAAAATATTTCAGGAGTTAGTTGTTTGATTTCCTGTTCACTGTGTAGCACTGGTCAATTCATGTCTTAACTGGCATAAGCTATTGCTTGATTTTCTTGAAGACAGTGACTAGATGTAGCGTACAAATGATTTTGCAGCCTGTTTTGACTGTATTAATCACCAAAACCAAATAATGGGAAAATATCATTGTTTTCTAATTAAAAGGAATTAAGAAATGCTTGAGATCCACCTGTAACTATCACAAGTAAAGTTGGATCTATTTCCGTCAAAATTTTGTCTACACTTGAAATAATTACACCAAGTTAAAGAAAATCAAACCCATATACGTTTTTATATTAACTTTGCGAAAGAATTTGTCAATTATTGCTGCGTACAGAAGTCCTGCATGTACCTGATATTTGTATGCATCACATTCAAGTGACTAATTATTCCATTTCCATGGTCACAATTTTAACCATAATATTTTTTTCCCATCAACCATTATGTTGACTTTTAAAACAAGTCTACTTTGTGGGACCAACTGAATTAACGTAGAGGTTAAGCAATAGTTAGATATGGAATGCAGGGATGACTTATTAGACGAGAGGAGAAAGTTGGTGAGAACTGTATACCTTGTGAAAGTTGATGTTGTCGTCAAAAGGCACAAGGTAGGCCAACCTCGTGGACCTGAGCCAAGTGATTGTATTTCTACAGACAGGCAAGAGAATTAGAGCCATGTTAAACTTCAAAGTCTCTGCTGCACCCTTGGCTGTGAGGAGACAGTAACCCATGACCTTGAAAGCATTTTTTTGCTTGTATTGTAGGAATTTCCATGTGAATAAACCAACCATTATCATGATCCATAATGTCACAACCCAAATTCTCTTCCAATTCTCTTGCAGAAAGTAGACAAATTCGCTGCTTACTCTCCTTATGGGGCCTTTCTTTCTAAGTCCTTGTAAGTTTTGGCTCAAGGCTTGGCTTGTGTAGCTCAGAGCTTGGCTGTAGCTTAGATACGTGTCCTTTTGTAGAAGAAGGGTCTCTAGTTGCCATAGCTATCAAATGAAACATTACAACAACATCAGCAAACTGGAATCGTAGTAGTCAGGACAAGTAGAGAGAATCTTGCTGTTGTCAACTTATGAGACCACAACTGAAGCACAATGTAGCTAGCACGCCCATTGCATACGTGTAGAATTAAAGACTAGGCATTTTATCAAGCTAATCTTACAAGTCCACATGGTACCCAACAACTTATGTCTGATCCAGAACGTGGCTGGGATAAAGATTTGCATTTTCAATCAAAAGATGAAAGATGATCATCCCTATAATAATAACAATGTCCAGCACTAAAATTAATTATTACCCCGTAAACCAATTTGCAGTAGGTAACAACACACATCCAAAATTAATTCGCTCACAAATAGTGCACAGTTGATGATGTAAAGTCCATGAAATAAAGGTTTTGGGGTTGGTGGTTTGGATATCTTTTGGTCATTTAAGCAACAGAAACAGTGACGATCTTACAACCTCCTCAAGATTATACTTGCAAAGATATATATTCGATCACTATTCCATACTCAAATTGTCACAAAAAATATGTGAAGAGGCAAAGCTTTTGTCATTGATCAAGTCATCATGGGGCACTACCTCTGCTTTTCACCTAATTTAATTGTCATTTTCATTTAGTAGCCCGTAGAAGAAGTTTGCTGTTACTTTGCTAATGGAAAAACAGATGTTCATATTATAAAGCTCCTGTTGAAGAGTTTGATGCATGTACATACGTGCAAGAGGGGAGAAAAAAGCATCTCACTGTGGGAGCTGTTCAACTACTCCAAGTATTTTCTCAATACAAATAAGCTAACCTAAGCAAATTAGTTAAGACATCTTGACAAATTGCTAAGTTTTGCATCCTTTCTTCGTGCACGGTTTAACAACATTGGTAAAATAGTTGTTGGAATATTTTGTGTCATCTGTTAGGCTCTTGTGCCTAACAATGGACTACTAAATGTGAGAAAAAGTCCAAGGCAAATGCTATAGCACTATTTTAAAATTTATTCTACGAAGATGGTTTAACTATTAGCCCACAGAACAGGAACAGGCATTAGTCAAAACTGGAGCTGATTAAACATGTAATTAATAAAATGAAAACCACTATGAAAATGAAATCATACTACAAATAATATATGCTAAGGTCAGTCTTAGAACTTTCAGGACACTGTAACATTCCATATATGATTATATATCAATGTTAAGGAGTTGCAGGGGGTAAATAGAATAATATTAATGTAACAGTTAATTACTATCAAAAAAAAAATGTAACAGTTAATAAGAAAGGATCAACCTCGATATAGCCAAGTCTTTCAGGGTCCAACTCCTCCATAATCAAAGCTGCATATTCCTCTGCTTGTTCCTTCAGTCTTGATAACTTGTTTGCAGAAGCACTAAGCATAATAATCTTTAAAAAAAAAACATGAAAAAAAAAACAAATTTCAAAACACTGTTTATTGAATAGATTCATTTCATCAACAAAAGCAATTTGGTAATAAACATGAAAAAGGTAATTTAAGAATATTTTATGAGAATGACCAAGAAGCCCCCACCAACCCACTAACATCCTCATGATAACTTTTGATAAATCAGGTAACTTAGGAAAATCCAAGACGCTATCTGTCAACCTCAAGCTCCTACTAGAGGAGCTAGCAGTATTTCTTTTTTCTGTTTTATGAAATTGGACCTAGTTCACTACAGTTGAATAATGAGTACCAATATCATTAAAGATAAGATTCTTAAGAACATGGTTATGTCAGATAAACCTGGAAGCTGGCCATGTCTATAATATTGGAGTAGTTAATTAGCTTTTAGCTTTTGCCTATTTGATTGTTCTTAGGGTCACCCTATCCTTCCCTGCCTACTGATCTTACTTTAAACAAAAATGACACCCTACTCAACTTAATGAAAGTTTACCCAAAATATTTCCCAATAATTGGTATCCATTTTCTATCCCCACAAGAAAACAAGCCAAATGAGGCGCCTCTATAATTTAATTGTTTAGACCCAGACAGACAGACAAGAATGTTGGCTAATTCTTTCCCCTTTCTTTGTTTTGACCCAGACGTTACTGCAATTAAATCAATTAGACCGCTGTTAGTGTTTTAAATAATCTGTTAATCTTCGTTTAATTGACGGTAGTGTAGTAGTACGCACCTCTTTTACTTCTTCTCCAGTAATTCTACCATCTTCGTTCTTGTCCACCCTGTAACATCATCATCACAAAAGGCTTAAATAGAATATTTTTATATATAAAAAAAACAAATCAGAAAATATTTGTTTAAAAGAAAAGCTTTTAATTCCAATTAGTAATAATCAAAAGTTAACAAAAGCAACTTTTTCAAAGTTTGTGAGGGCACGAAAAGACAATTTCGCCCTCCATTGCCACTGTTAAGTTCGTTAACGTGTTACTTCAAATCCTTGCATGACCTGACACACTACCTGGTTGGTTTCTTTAACCTTTTATCATCAGTTAATTAACCAAAAGAAAAAACAAAGAGCAAGTTAATTACTAATAAAATAAACGTTTTCAAGGTTAATCTTAAATCATTTGATGATTAATGATGAAGCAAAAGGCATACATGTCGAAGAAGATCTGCAGCCGAGAATCGAAACTCTGATCAGTAATCTGGGACCAGAACTCATAAAGCTCGTCCCTGCTAATCTTCTCCACCTTTAATCTCCTCCTCCTCCCCAATGCGTCAAACAACTCCAACGCAAACTCCTTTGAATCCCTCATTCCTTCAATTATATATCAAAAACCCAAAACACCAAAAACACATTGATTATATATAACCAAACATTAGTAGAGATTAAGTGATAATTAACCTTCGCTAGCTAGTTAAGAAATTATAACTACCTATACATTGTGCGAAATCGGCGCGGTAGAGATAACCGTCTTTGGCTAGCTTATCGAAATTCGCCTGCACCTCGTTCCAGGCATCCACGCCGTTGGTTTTGCTGTTACTGATGAACCGGAGCCCCCGCAGGGCCTTGTGCGCGCCGGACCGGGTCCGGTCCAGCTGCGCCCGTTGCTTCCTCAGCGCCCGAGCCGCCAGCGCCGACTCGAATCCGCCGGCATTTCCGTTCCCGACCCGGGCCGACGACGACAACGTCTGGCTGTGGCTGTGGCTGTGGCTGCTGCTGCTCCACGAGAACCGCCTGAGGACCTCGGCCTTCAGCTCCTGCGAGAACTGCCTGGCTTTGGACACCGCCTCCGCCTTCAGCTCCTGCGAGAACTGGAGCAGCTTGTTGTTGCTGCTGCTCCGCCTGATCATCGTCGGCGACCGCGACACGGGTGTGCTCTCTGCCTTCTTATTCGCTGCTTCCGTTACATCTTCTATGTTTATAACGGTCGCTGACGGCGGTGCTGGCTCGACGCTTCTGAGTATGACAGTGTCGTCGTCTTGTAAGTCGAGCGTGACCTCCACGAATTCCTCAGCGGAATTATTCGACCCGGTTCCCGGGCTAACCGCCATGCCCTCCCCGGGAACCGAGTCCGACGCCCAGCGTCGTTCGTGCTTAGACAACGCTCTCATTCTTCGCGAGAGTGTCGAAGTAAATAAAATGTAATGGAGGAGAGGGATGAATGATAAGGCTAAGAGAGTGAGATTCAGTTCGGAATTTTTAATGGAAGGTGTAGGAGTATTATTAACTAAGTCGCGAGAACGCGGAGAGAATCTAAAGTAAAAGACGTGAACACGCGTAAAAGAGTTTGAGGAACGAAAACGATGTAGATAGCATAGTATAGAAGAAGAAGAAGGAAAAAAAGCAGGAAAAAGACAAGTTTATGTAGCAGAGGGAGAGGGAGGGGATGGAATCATATTATTTATAAGTAGGGGGACCAAGAGAAGACCGGGGATTACATATATATAATCAAATTAATGGAAGAAAAACTTGGTGTACATATATGTGTGTATGTGTGTTATATAGCAGCATATGGTGTGTGTAGGTAGGCTAGTACATTTTCAGTGGGGGTGTGACCACAATACATTATACATGGCATGGTTTTGTCTTTCTCTTTTGTATCGATCTTGCTCTTTTTCGCTGAGGTGATCAGTTTATATTGGCATCACGCGTTATGTGGCCAAAGAGGGAAAGCATAAAGGGAAGGAGGTGAAGGAATTGGCAGAAAGTGTTAGGGGTATAGGATATTAGGATCCATGGGTCTAAGGAGAGGAATATTATTGTTTATACATATATATATATGCATATACAGTTTTTTGTGGTTGGGTTAGGGACTTGCTGTGGGGCATTTTCTAGGTTTTTCGGGTCAATATAATTTATGTGCTACAACCTCGTGGATACATGTGGTTAGTTTTTAAAATTCTTCTGGCACGGTTTTAAAAGATTAATTAGTGATGATGATAAGTAAGGGCCAACAACTGCGCTGTAAAGTGAAGGGGAAATTAAATGGGGACGAAGATAAGGAAGCGGGAGGAAAATTTTGGTTTTCCTATAATGTGGTTCACCAAGATTGTAATGGTCTTGCTAATCGAAGTCAACAAAGGCACGTAGATAAACTTGCAGGTGGAATATTTTCATTTTTCTGGTGTGAAAATTGCTATATTTTATGACATGCAAATTTGAGGAGTCCTTCATGATATGATGAGACCAAGGCATCCTAGAAATGCTTTGCTATATATGTATGTATGTATATGCGTGCGTCAGTCTGTGTATGTCAATAAGATTCATTAAGTAAGCTTTTGATAATTTGGAATATACCCATATCATTTCTAACAGAAAAGTTCTGGTGACAATATTTCTTCAACTTAACTGTACTGATAAGCCAGCATGGTCTATGATTAAGAATCATTAGCAAATTTTGACTAACACAAGCTAAATGCGTTTCGCCTTAAAGTGGTAACTATAAGCTCAATTTTTCTATACTTTAACTTTCTCATTTACACATTACAATGACCTGCAATGAGATTTTAGTCCCTTTGCTTTCTTTGTAGTTTGGTAAATCTGTCGTTGGACCAATAATAAGCTGCTTTTGTCATGTTGATTTCTTTGGCATTTGTATCATTTTAAATTAGCTAGCGTGAGGGACAGTTCATTAATTAATTTGTAATATGTAATTGCAAATACGAATTAATTAATGTCTGGCAGAAACATGCATGATTTCTTACGCTCAAACTACAGTTTTTTATTATATTATTTTCAAGCACATTGGGCTTACAAAAACTGGAGAAAAGGATACTGATTTCATGCCTTACCGGTACAGGTCGGTCGGCCATTTCTCGGTGGACTCAAGCTATATTAATTTTTTGGAAAGAAACAGAAGAGGACTCAAGTAGCTAGCTAGGGGGATGGAGATCTTTCGTCTTTCGCTTGGTAAATATTAGAATTTGTCTCTCAATGTCCAATAAATTAACCAAAGCCCAATAACTTGTCCCATAAGGTACTCCCAACTAAAATCACCCTCATCACAAACCTGAAAGCGTTCACAAAAATTCCACTTGACTAACATATTCATCCACCAACCTCCTAAGTCCTAATTAAGTAGAAGTCTGCTGTTACCACATTTCTTGACAAGGAGAAAAAAAAAATTCTCGACCAAACCCTTCTATTCTACATCCTATACGGGTAAAAAGGAATTACACCTTGAACCACAAATGTTAACCTAGACTAATTTCGCAAACTTTTTGTGAATACTGTTTTTTTTATGGGCTATAATATTTTTTTTAGAAAAAAAAAAAAGCGAAGGAATCTAAGATTATTTATCCATGAAAGAAATCCACCAAGAATAGGGAGATGGTCAATGATTCTTTTTCCAGGAGTTCACCTTCACCCACCAACTTTAGTTAATTTGAAATCGTTGCAGAACTTGGAGCCACAGAAACAAAACTTTGGGCCGTGCAAGTGACGCCAATCAATATGTGGAAAGTTAAAATCCATGCAAATGTCGTTGTTACAACAAATCCCTGGATGATTTTGGTTGCTTGACTCTTGAGCACAAGTTGTAACACTAAAAATTTCTCAAGACCCTCTAGAATATGGAAGATTCTTAGGCATTCTATATATTTCTATCACATCACTCCCGCCAGAGTAACATGTAATTTGGATTCAGAAAAAAAAAAAAAACATGTAATTTGGATTTTTTAATTGTACTATTTGGCTTAGGCTTGTAACTAAGCATTAAGCGAACTCCAATATATAAGCTCTGATCTGTAGTGACAGTCTACACATGTTCTGCTGGTTCTATTTCTCTTATCAGTTTTTTTTTTTTTGTTGGTTCAACTTTTGTGGCTTTCAAGTCCTTCCTCCTTGGAGTTGATTTTGTGCATATTTATCGTTTATTGGGGGGGATTTAATTTGGAGATAGAGAAGTTCATGGTGAATAGGTGAGTTTCTAGAAGATCTTTTAGAATAATAAGGTCGACAAACACTACAAAACAACCGAAGTCAACTGGTCAATTTGCATTATAAAAAAATTATATATAAAAAAAGGGTCAAGGGGTCAATCTCTCACCAACTCCCCCACGAACAACAATTAATTGCTTAGATTGATATTCCGTGTAATGCGAGGAAGAGAGGAATATTTTCGGATAATGCCGTAATCTTTTTTATAGATCCCATCGCATAAAAATTGATTTCAAGGGTGATATAATATCTCATCTTAATTGTCTAATAGTTTATGTTAATACCGCCACCTTCCTCACATTTAAAAATATCTTAGTTGGTAACTTTTTTATACTGATGTTAAAAGTAAGACTTAAACCCGATAACTCACCTCTTTTACGTGTCTAGGAGTGTACTAACGAGTTATAAATAAATCCGTAGGTAATTTACTCTTGGCGATTTACACTCTGGATGAATATTACACCTTGTGCAAACTATCTCTTGACCTGAAAAAAACTAATATGCACACTGCTTTTTGGATGGCATGTCTGATAACATCATAATTAACCAAGGGTTCCTCTTCTTATTTTTAAGGAAATAAATTTCCTTAATTTTCTCATTTTTAGAGCCGGTTATTACTACTACGTATGCCAAGTGAGCACCATAAAATTCTTCCAATAACCATATGGCTTTACCCTTTGATCAGGTTCAGGATTGTCACTAGGGGGTGAGTATTCGGCAATTTGGATTGAAATATGTAATTTTATCGGTATAGAATTCGAGATCCCGAAATTGTCAAAACCACTGTCCATATTAAATTTTAAGTTCTCGAATTTTAATTTGGATAATTCGAGATAGTTTCAATCATCCTGAATTTGTTACATTTTCTTTAATCCACTTACAAAATTACATAACCCAAAAAAAATCAAAATTACATAATCTAAACATTTTTGAACTATCTATTTTATAATTTTAGTTTCAAATGATCTAACAAGTATAAATTAATACTAAATTGTAAAAATAAAAATAAAAACATTCAGATATATATTTAGAAAGTCATATCCTCAAAGTTGTAAATTAAAACAACATTGTTTCGACAAAAAAATTTGGGAGTGATTGCGGTTTGGAAAATGTATAGGCTTTGTTGAAACAAGTAAGTATGTCTGTTGGTGTTTTTTTTTTTTTTTATGCCAAGTGTGTGTTTGTTAGTGTTGATGGTTTCTTTTTCTTCTTCTCGCTGCCTGCGGTTTTGCAATAGACTTTTTTCATGTGTGTGGTCAGGGGCGGACCCAAATTTTTTTTTTGAGGGGGAAGCAGAATATACATTATGTAGATTAATAAGGATTGAATTGAAATTGGTGGGACTCAAACCCTTATTTTCACAAGAATCAGCAGTACACGTTAACCACCAAGCCAATCACTTTTGTTTGAATTTGTACTACATGATATATACATGAACGATCGAATCCTAAGAAGCTTTGCTTAAGGCATTGCTTGGTACTTTCTAAGGAGTTAGCTAGTGTTAAGAGTGTTTATGTATGTTTGTCATGTAGTTGAAAATACACCGGTACAACTTGTTGATGTTTGCTTCTTGCGGGTATGCAGGTCAAAGGATCATTCGATTCATTAAGGGGCTTAGCGGCGCCCTCGCCTGGCGCCATTCCCGAACCTAGCAACAGACGGGCGGGCTGGGCTGGAATTCACCAACTGCAAGGCCTGAATGCCCGGCAAAAGGACAAACCAAAGAATGATTTCGCATCCGATTACTTTACGCCTACCTGTATCCCTCATTCAATGCTTGACTGCTTGCCTTAGGGAATTGGATCAGATATGAATATCTGAATTAGGGGTAAGAGATACTGCCCCGTCAATATTTAACTTCACCCAAGAGAAAGACGGAGCTGTTCCGATCGCATTGTACAAGCAGCAATAATGGTTTCGTTCTTTTCGGTTAAGGTAAGTCTTAATGCGGTCTGATCAATGAACAATTTGCATTACTTCTTTTGCCTGTGTTTGCGCAACTTTTTTTTTTTGGGATGTTTTTTTTTTAACTTTATAACTTTTACATTGTGTTAAATGAGGGTGTCCATACTAGCCATCTATCCCCTTGGTCCAAATATCTTCACAGCGCTACGAATGACTTTATTTAGAGGGCCCATGAGTTGAGCTGGGCTTGGCACTTTTTTTTACCCACAGACTTATTGGTAACCATGAAAATGTATATATATTATATGCATCAACTCTCAATCTTAAAATATGAAACAAGAAGACTTATCAAGCATTTGAGTTTTTTCGACAATGTACATGTAACAGCCCGGGTAAAATTTTGGATTTTTACCGGACTGTAAAAGTCTATTTACCGTGATTTACTGTTGAATTAATCTTGGGTAATTAATTCAAGGTAAATCGGGAGTCGTTTTTCGAAACTGAGGGTTTTTCCGCGCTTGTGATTTTCCCGTGGATTTTTCGGAACTAAGTTGGTATTTTTCGAGTTTCGGAATTTCTCGGAAAATCACACCGGAAAATAACTAAGGAGGTATCTCTAATTTTCTGGTCCGGATCGGATTCGCCCGTAATGCGGACGAATGGCATTATTGATTATCACAAGCTAAATAGTAAGTTTTCAGTTTATAAAAAGAAGAAGAGAACCGGTGAAGGAGAGGAAGAGAGGAGAAGAAAAAAAAAAGAGAGAAAAAAAAAGGAGAGAAAAAGGAAAACAAAAAGAAAAAGGAAAGAAAAGAAAGAAAAAAAGAGGAAAATCAGGAAAAAGAAAAAAAAAAAGAAGAAGAAGGAGAGGAAAAAAATAATAATAAACACTGAAAATAAGAAAAAAAGAGAAAAGTGAGAAAAAGAAAAGAAAAGAAAAATGGAAGGAAAATAAGAAAAAAAGAGAGAAAATACAAAAAAGAAAGAAAAACAGAAAAAAAACCCGGTGACTGTTCACCGCCAGCCTCCCTGCCATTGTTCATGCCGAACGCCTCTGGCCGTCTTCTCGCCATACCGCCACCACCGCCGTGCTCGCGGGGCCGAAGCGACCTCACCCCTGCTTTCGTCGTCGCGTACCACCGCCTGCAACTCCCTGACGCGCCTCAGACCCGATGCAGAACCCGTCGGATCTGCTTCTCCCGCCGCCTGCAGCACCAGCAGCTGCTGCCGTGCCCAGTTGCCGCCGCCCTCGCGCCGCTCGTGCCGCCCTGACATCGCGGCTGAGCTCGCCTTTCCCCTCCTCGAGCTCCTGTCGCGCCGCCATCGTCGAACCCGAGGTGAGGCCGGGTTTTCTACCCGTTTTGACGGCGGATCGCGCCTGAGTTGTCGGGTTGGATTGTTTCATTTATTTTTTTAAAATATATATATATATATATATAAATCTTTATATATAATAATTCTGGTATTTATTTTTGGAAAAAAATTATATAATTATTTTGAGTAAATTACTGCCAATTTAATTCTGGTATTTTCAGGAAAATATAGATATATTTACTTTGATAAATAATTAAGTTATGTTTTGAAAAACTATTATTAATTGGAAAATTATATATATGCCTTGAAAATAATTTCTGGAAATTAAAATGTATATTATTTTCGTCTGGAAATTATGATTGTGGTTTATGTAAATAAATATGTATTTTGTAAATTTAAGTTAATTATATTTTGGTGTTGGAAAATATTGTTAGAAAAAGATAAATACTATATAAATATTCTCTAAAAATTATAAATAGCTTATTATTTTCTGGAAAAATTATGTGGATTATTATTTTGGAAATTATAGTTATTTTATGAGAGTATTTTGAATAGAATTTTAATTAAAGTATGGTACCGAAATTATATTCGGAAATACATACGGTTAATTATTTTCGATAAATGATAATAATAAAGGATGAGTAATCGGGATGGGTAATTTNGTTTGAGACTGTTTTGTGGTGGCCATGATCTGGGTTACTTGTGATGGGCATGTTGATGCCGGTTTGATTGGGATGTTGATCCCTGAGTTTGTTATTTTTGGGATGTCTATCCCTGGGTTCTTTTTGATCTGGCACCAGGAACAGGTTGATAACCTGGTACGACCCTAGCTTATCCGTGACGGGGCCCGGAAAGATAAAATTGGATAATTGGTTTTTATTGAGTCTTTTTGGACTTGGACCGATTTTGGGTCGGGTCATTTGGTTTGACTGTTATTTTTGACTTGAGTAATTTTTAGTTGCATATTGATTGTCTCTCCTTTGTCGGTGAGCACTTCGGACTCACCCCTCACCTGCGGGCTTTCATCCCGTAGGATGAGTTACTTTTGGTACAGGATTGGTGCATTCCAGACAGGTTGCAGCGTTATCCCTTGGACAGGGCTCGGATCCATAGTTTGCATTAGTATCGCATACAGTGTTTATGTGAGTTATTAAGTCTTCCGCTGTGCATACTTTTATTGTTATTGGGCCATTGGGCCGGTTGAGTTATTTATGATGTTTTCTATTTTGGGCTGTTGAGCCCGTGTTCCTGTTAATTACACTATATGCTGGTCTTATTTTGGTTGGGTTGTCACAGTTCCGGCACGTGTTTACTGTGTACGGTAAATACGGGTCGGGGCGTTTCAGTACAAGCATGGTGGAAGTATAGTTATCAGACCCAACCTAAACACAGACCCTGAAAAGGTTGCAGGTGATATTTTATTGGTCAAACCAAGTTCAATATAATTGATTCGGAATAATAATTATTAAATAATTAATTATTTTAATCTATATATATATATATATATATTAATATGGAATAAAGTATTTTTTCATCCTTGTGTAAGGCCTCAAAGTTAGATTTCATCCTCGTGTAGGTTTTTGGCCTCTTTCCATCCCTCCGTTCGGCCTGTTTGGTTAGTCCGGCCAGAATCCGGCGAAAATCGCTAACATGGCACATTTTTTGTTGCCACATCAGATTTTTGGGTCCCACTTGTCAGGAAAAATCCAAAACCAAACTAGGATCCACCCGACCGGTTCCGCCCACCTAAATAACCCGGAACCCAAAATATAATTTTATTATTTTAAATTTTACAAATAATTTGAATAATAAAATTAGCCTATTTCTAAAATAATAAAACATAATATATATTTTTTATTTTATATTTAATAAAAGAATTCAAAAATAAAATATAAAAAATAAAATTTGAATGGTTTGATGCATATTATGTTTTATTATTTTAAAATAATTTTTTTTATTTTGTGAAAATTTTTTATTAAATAAAAAATATAAAATATAAATTTTGAATGGTTTGATGTATATTATGTTTTATTATGTTAAAATAAAATTTTTTATTTTGTGAATTTTTTTATTAAATATAAATAAAATATAAAGTTTAAATAGTTTGATGTATATTATGTTTTATTATTTTAATAAATTTTTTTTATTTTTTAAATTTTTATTAAATATAAAAAATAAAATTTGAATGGTTTGATGTATATTATGTTTTATTATTTTAAAATAAAAATTTTTTATTTTGTGAAATTTTTTTATTAAATATAAAATATAAAATTTGAATGGTTTGATGTATATTATGTTTTATTATTTTAAAATATAAATTTTTTATTTTGTGAAATTTTTATTAGTAACTATAAAATATAAAATTTGAATGGTTTGATGTATGTCATGCTTTATTATTTTAAAATAAAAATTTTATATTTTGTGAATTTTTTTATTAAATATAAAATAAAAAATATATATTATGTTTTATTATTTTAAAAATAAGCTAATTTTATTATTCAAATTATTTGTATAATTAAAAATAATAAAATTATATTTTGGGTTCCGGGTTATTTAGGTTGGGATAACCGGTCGGGTGGATTCTGGTTTGACTTTCAGTTTTTCCTGACATGTGGGACCCAAAAATCTGATGTGGCACCAAAAAATGTTCTACGTCAGCAATTTTCGCCGGATTCTGGCCGGACGAACCAAACGGGTCGAACGGAGGGATGAAAAAAGGCAAAAAACCTACACGAGGTTGAAATCCAACTTTGAGGCCTTACATAGGGACGAAAAAATGTTTTAATCCATATTAATATCTATGTATAATTCATAATAAAAATATAAATATAAAGTCTAAAATAAAAAATTTCCACTAAATAATACATTTTTTATGTAAAAGTGAAAGAATTAAAAAAAAATTTGTGTTTTGTAATTTAACACTAACCCGTACCGGGTCATTAGTTCAATCGGGTCAACACAAAGCCAACAAAGTCATCCAAATTTTTCTTGGTCAATTGCATTCCGGTCCAATTCCTCCTACTCCGGGTCATGGTCCGATCAGCCGAACCATTCGGGATGGCCGGTTCTGATAATTATGGTAAAGTGTTACTAAATTTGCATACAGACAATTGTTGACTAATTAAAGTTTTTGTTCACATTATAAATATAGATAGACGTATACTAGTCAAAGCCAAGTTATGTAATATGTGTTAACGATATCCTTTCTCTTTTCAAAGATATATGTGTATATGTATATAGTCTCTTTCGAAAAAAAATTATATATAAGTCTCTTTATAGTAGGATGAAGTGGGTGCGCAACAAGTGTGACAGAAGTGTGACACATTTTCAGTGCAACAAGTTTTTTCAGGTGTAAAACTAATTTGCATGATTTTCTTTTCTTTTCCTACTCTTTATTTTGTATGTTCGAATCCAGATTTTTTGAACAGGTCAAAATATTACTTTAGTTTTTTTTTAGGAAGCAAGATATTACTTAGTTAGTGCCTTATCTTCTTGAAAGTGATCTCTCTCATTTTTCGCAGTAAACAATATCCAACACTGCCTAGTCATGGTCATGGAGCTGTTAACAACTTAAGAATAATGATGTGATCAGCAGATTATCTGAAGTGTAATTGTGGCTTCCTTAGTTGTAATTAATTATCCCAACAATTCCCCCATTGGAGCATCTACCGATTCTAATCCTATGAAAACTACTACTACTCTTTATTCAGTTTTATATTAATTGGCAATGGGAAGTTGATCGACATTGGAAAATCTAGACCCAAGCTGTTGAATACAGTACGCAACAAAGGTATAGCCATGAGCAGACTTTTAAGTTAGTTTCAACGAAGAATCACCCACAGAGTAATTAGTAACTAATGCATGCCCTCCATTTCATCTCATCAGTTATAGCCTATAGGCATTATCTTTCCACCCTTTGGATCAAGTTTATTTTTTTATGTATACTAGAAGAGTATCTCAACCCACTTCCGGACTAATTTCTTTCCATAGCTTACCGCATCACTCTTGTGAGGTGAGATCATAACAACAACACAATTTTTATAGACTGATACTCATTGGGACTTAAAATCTAAACCTCAACCTTGAAGTGCTCATCAAGTTAATACTATGGTAGTACTATCTAATCATTTCTAAATATTAGTATTATACATTAGGCAATTTATATTGACAGGTATCTATTGCACATTGTAAGACTTTACTTTCTTGAGCGACTGCGCGCAATTAATTAAACGACTAATTCGAATTACAAATGTCCTTCCAATTCCCCCTGTTCATTATTTGATTTTATAACTTTATTCATGATTATTTCACAATATGAGAAAGTGAATGTTCTTCATCCTCAACAAGATTAATAAGTTAATTTTCCTATCCATTTTTCAGATTAACCTCAAGAGGATTTGTGTAGTCGTAAGAAATTTTCAACAGTTATCATGCAAGGACAGTTCTGAAACCTATCAGCAATACAAACGTAGTCTATTTGTTAGGTCCGATCTCAGTCATTCACATACATGTGAAGAGGGAATTTGCAAGAGCTAAGTTTGCTCTCTATCAATGAATTTTTCTTATAATTAAGCCAAATGAAAACACGATATAGCTCTCGTTAGGAATGCTAAAGCTGTATGAACAGAGACCAAACAAAATCAGTTTATTTATTTAACCAAGAAACCCACATCCTCCTAATTATGGTACTCATGTGATTGTTTTTCCATTTTTAATACACGAATTTAGTCACACGATTCATTTGCTAAGAGTAGATTGGTGGACTTGCTCCCGTTTTATGAGCTACTTTCCTCTCTCCCTCTTTTTCCACATTCATTATAACTTCTGAATTAATATAGTATATAACTCAATCATTCTTCAGGTGCCCTTCACATATTACTTTTTCATACTTTTAAAAGTTCCATAAACCGAAAACAAATCAATAGTGGCGCTGCCAACCCTATTGTTTTGGTTTAAGTGCGTTGCCAACTTGAAATTATGATACACTTGTTACATGATCCCTTAATAGAAATTTAAATATTACATTTTTATGCTAAATTTAAATATTACTTGGTTGCAATTTTGCCGAAGAAGTGATAACAACTTAACCTAAAAGAGCAAGAAAAATGACAAAGAGATCCCACTAACTTTTAATGTAAACAACTTTTTCCTGAGCTGATAAATACTTAAATACTAAGTTATCTAGCCAAGAAAGTGTAAACGCACCAATCATTTTCGTTCTTAATTTGTTGCAGAGATGTGCACATAAATGGGAACACAGTTTAGCCTTACAGCGCCGAATTAGTAAGCTAATGACCCACATTACACTTCCATATATATAAATTTCTTCAATTAAGTTCTAGAAACTTATAAATCGTGAATGTCTTATTTAGAGGTCATGCATGAACAAGTGGTTGACGCTGCGCCTCATAAAGTGGCTTGCCTTTGGCTTCTGAAAATTTGCATCAATCAAGAGGATAGAGCAACTAACGAGCAACCTACTAATAACAAGGGATAACCCAAACGATGGGCTAGGGAAAATGCATGTGTATTGGTTTTTAACCACTACCAGACTTAGGGAAGAACTCCTCCTAATTTCTTGTCCAAGTGGAGACTGGAGATCCATTGGTAGTTTTGGTTTTAGCTTTTAATTAGTTATTGCTCGGTACACTTACTTTCTATCAATCAATTACTAGTATGTTTATATAAACAATGAATAAATAATGAGTTGCTTATGGCTATCCAGAAGATACACAGTCACATCTTGGATTTTACACCCACAAACTGGACATAATGGTAAGTCAGTCTTTATCACTTTTCTAGAGGGTCAATTCTCATAATTTTTCAGAATTTTTTTAAAAAACTTGGTAATATAATTGTCCGGTAAGATGCCTAAACCATTTTTCTTTTTCTTCGAATGATGCTAACCTATATGTTTGGGGTATGGTAAGTGGTCTTATCACTTTTGTAATGGGATATCATTCTTGTCACTTTTGGGGTTTTATCACTTAATCAACTTCATCGTGTAACAAATTTGGTGCCTATAGCTATAAGGTTCCCTTTTTTCCCTTTTTTCACGACTCTTATTTTTTTGAACCAAATTCAATTCATTACTAAGAATAATCAATACATATACATCTGGACTAGCTAGGTCTAGAAAGATGTTAGTAATCAGAAAGGCACTTAGGAGCAATAATGCCCCAACTTTTGCAAAGTTGGGTGTCTGCGGTTGGGAGAGTTCTACAAACTTAGGGGTAGGGAAAGTCTATGTCCAAGTGACTACTCTTTCCTTTTATGTCCAAGTGGAGACCGGAGATCCATTGCTAGTTTTGTGTTTCAGGCTTCAGCCTTTAATTAGTTATTGCTCTTTACACTTTCTTCCCATCAAAATTAAGTTTGTATAAACAATGAATGAGTTCTTATAAACTGAAAGAGTATACACCCCTTCTTTTTTGTTTTGCTTGGAAACTCTTCAAGTTACTTCGAACATTAAAGCCAATAACTTTAGCAAGGAATGCCCTTGGTGTATCTGAGGAGTCGAAAATTCTAGATTCTCTACCTAATTTCTGCACAGATGCCTTGTTAGCAATAGTGATTTTGTTCTGTAATCTAATATAGTACCAGGCCAATAACTTTGCAATATCGTTCTATTAATTACTACATTCTTCTCCTTCTAGTTTTCCTCGTTAGTATTGGTAGACCATGCTCAACTGTATTATCTAAATACTTCCACACCTATTAGAATACTTGAAGAAGTAGTCTCTGCTCATACATTTCCCTGTGTGTGCATTAAATTAAATAGATTGTGGATTGCAGGAAATGAGGAGTCAGGGATGACAGAGGCTAAGTGGTGTAGCGATACATTTTGGCTGCAAATTATATGTGTTGAGGATGTTTGTAAGACTGAATACCAGGGAAGGCGCGGACCTCGATCGGGCCATGGGAGTTCCTCATAATTCTGTCTGTAAATACCCTGATTGTTTCGATTAGAAACTGTAGGTGGCTTGATTTATTTCTGAAATAAAGAAACAATTTTATGCCAGCGTGGTTGAATTAAGGTTTATGTAAAGATCTAGACTTTATATATGAAAAGTCTCTTCATGGGGATGAAAATATATTGTGGAATTTGGTGGCGTCAGGTGACTTCCTTGTGCCTAGGAGAAGGCAATACCCTACTCTTGGGGTCAATGCCGCTCCTCATCAGTCAGCCACTGTTTTGTATTCTGATCTTAATATCTCTTAATGGAAATCCTCTTCTTCTGATTAAAAAAAAAAAAAACCCCGACTGACTTATGTAATTTGCAAAGAGGGTAATAATACAAAGTAGCACTACTGAAACTAGACCAAGTAACAATGTAAATCAAATAGTAGCTGTAACATAATATCCCAGTTCGCCCCAGTACTTCATCAGTTCGCATAAATGTTGCATTCATGCTTAAATATGTCAGTCAATAGCAAACTTGCCCCTTGCAACAAACTCCACTCCACGGGGTCTTATGAAGTTCCAGCCAGGTCAGTGAATAGAGCTCGAGTTACTTGAATTTACTAGCTAGTTTACAACGCACTTTCTGCTTCCGGAATTATCCCGAGTTACATCCTCCTAAATTAACCTGAGTTGGGATGGAAGGGTAACGTATCGTTTAAATTGACAGTGGAGAACTCGTTCAAACAAGCATGATAGAAAATCAAGAATTGTTTTCTTCCTTTAAAATCAGCAAGTCATCGCCTCCTTCACCGATACACCAAGTAGCTCAAGATATATCTCAATAACATGCAGCTAGGTGCATAACACAAGACTATGCTTCATGAAAATGTTGTTAGAAGTCCTGCATTTCTTAATCTCAACTTCTGGGGTCTAATGCAGTACTACAGTCTACAGACATAAGACTAACCAAAACACTCTACAAAACTTGTAATCACATAAAGCAATGAGAGACAGCAGATTGAGAAGATAGATTTTCCTGGCAACTCCACTTGCATATAAGTTTGCAAATCCGATAGTCAAAAAGAAACAATACATCATAGCAGGCAAGTACTATTTCAACGATAGAAAATAATCTGACCAAAGCTACATCAGTTTCCAAACGAAACATCCAAAATTGAAGCACATAACATAAAGCCCAAATGTAATATATCAAGCTCATTCATCCTCCTGGCTGCGAAGCCTGGCAAGCCTGTTGGTAACAACAACATCAAGCTGGGCAGCTCGCTCCACAATCTCCTTCCTCTTCTTTGTAGACACATTGTGAGCAATTTCAGCACAGTAAGTCCTGAAATAGCATTCGCAGACAAAAAAGAAAACACATACATTAAAACCCCAATACTCTCAAGTAGCACCACAATTTGTCTTGAAAAAAAATAAGCCAACAATAATCACCTGTTGTGCATCATCAAGACTTCCAGCTCTTGCACATTGTGCACAACAAATTTCTTGAACCCATTGGGAAGATAGTGGCGGGTTTTCTTGTCAGAGCCATATCCAATGTTGGGCATCAACACACATCCCTTGAACTTCCTCCTTACCCTGGAATCAATACCCTTAGGCCTGCGCCAGCTTGGCTGTAAATAACAACAGCAGACATAGCAAATATTATTCCACAGCATATATGCATCATCACAAAACCCACCAAAATCTCTAACCCCAGGGTCCGCTTACCCCAGCTAATCCACTTTTAAGTTTTAACAACAAAAAGTAACGTCCTTTAATAGTGAGATTACAGGCTAAGAACTGATTTAGTACAATGTAAACAGGGTTAATGTAACGGAAAGCGCATGAAGAAGCAGCTAACTGTGTCGCAAGACCTGATTAGTATTCGATCTCTGCCCTACAAAAACGAAATGCCCAGCTACCAAATCCAAGTCTGGACATCAGATACCACGGGCAGATCACTTAATCCCTATTCAATCTTTACAAATCTAACTTAAAAACCCAACCCCAACAAGCAGAGAATTTGTTTAAACAAAATAAAATGACCCAATACTTGACGTTCTACACCACAAAAAGTCATGTAAAAGAACACACGAAACACAAGAACAAGGTACCGGAACAAAAGACAATAATAATAGGTGAAAAATCGGACAAGAGGTAATAGGGTTACCTTGACGGAGATTTTGCGGTCGCTCTGGGGCCTCTTGAACTTCTTGACTCTCTTCTTCACGATCTTCTTCGAGAGCAAAGGTACCGCCATTTCCTCTCACGATCTGTGTGGTTCTCTCTCTGCTTCTGCTTCTGCTTCTGCTTCTGCTTCTGCTCTGCTCTGCTTCGCCGCCTAGGGTACAAGAGTGGGTGGGGTGTGGATATAAGGGTCCGGGTTTTATATTATACGTGTGAATTAGGGTTTACTGCTATTTTTCCTATCAAGTTATGGGCCTGGGACGACGAATAACGGCCTATGGTCTTATAAGGAAGAATTGAAAACAGAGTTACTGGGCTCGGCCTATCACTCTATTTTCACTTTCAGCGCATGAAATGGTTGGGCCCAAGCCTACTGATGAAATCGTATTGAAAAGAAAGGCCTACTTATGAAATTTCTATCCTCGCGTTTGGACCAAAACTATTTGGTCCATAAGCTAATAGTAATTTTGCAGGTTTTGCATTATCACATCAAGCAATAGATAATTGTGATGTTCATAAAAATAATAATAATAATAATAATAATAATAATTGTGATGGTTTAGAAAAAAAAATATATAAAAAAATTAGTGCTGGAAGAACTATCCTGCTCGAATTAGTCTTAACATGTCACTAGATAAAAAAGAAAAACATGAGAATGTTGTAGAGTCAATTCCGGGTGTTAGTTTGAATAAAATTATTACATAATAGTCCTATATTTGGCATACTAATTTCCTCCTATGTAAGTATAATAAAGGGAAAAAATTGAAGAGTTTACTTTTGATTCGCTTTGTTTGTTGGAATGGTAGTTCCGGCTGAGTTTCACAATAACAAAGTAAATCTAAAGAATTAATCAACAGGAATTTGAAAACAAAATAGTTTAAAATGCTTTATCAAGTTTTTTTTTTTTTTACGGGATGTTTTCATTATTTTCAACTTTGAAAGAGAAAAATAATGGAGATGCGGGGGATCGAACCCCGTGCCTCTCGCATGCAAAGCGAGCGCTCTACCATTTGAGCTACATCCCCGCTTTCTTGATCTAGTTCGATAAGCTTTACTAATGACTAATAAGAAAATTTCAGTCCAGACCAGAAAAGGCCTCGTTTCTTTTTTTAGCAACAAGACCATAGTGTTGATTGAATGAAGGTGAGGATTGTCCCTTGGTTTTTAACCACCACGTTTTTTCCAAATCAATTTACCTGTACATCAGTTTCCACAATTTTCTTTTGTTTCATGAAGTCTACAAAATCAAGCTTGGTCAATAATGATATCCTTATAAAAAACAATACTAGTAATGATCTCGAAAGGTATAGACACCTCGTCATTCGCCCTAACTACACAACATATGTAACATGTTTGCTAGTACGAGATACTAATTGGATATCCTTAAAAACAAATTCCACGCACACTAAAGGACTCGACAAAGATCACAAGGTAGGATCATCACTAGTATGAGAACCATATTCAAAGCTTTCACATTTCAAGAATGATAAGGTAGGTTTCCCTCTTGATACACATCAAAAACTTGATAATATAGTGTCAAGAAGATTTGATAACTTGAAAGAACATGTCAAAAATCCTATAAAAATTTGTTGATACAAGTACAACGAACCCTACAACCATGAAAAGTGAATATTCAACTTTCTGTGGAACTTCTTGCGTTAGGTATACTTAATTAAATCTGCATCAATTTCCTCAAACCTACAAATTGTGCACGTGGTTTGACACCTTGTTCTAAGCCCAGTCATTAGTTCCAATTTTTTTCTTAATTTGGCAGGAATAATATCTCATAGGGACCCGCCAAACCAGATTTAGTCTGTTTATAGATATGGCCACGTATAGAGGGGAAAACGGTGGAAAAAGATACGTTCTTTAAACAATTCTTGACCCATAAACACAAAACCCAAATCACTAATCCACATATACAACAGCTGTTCAAAATATACAACATTTTTATATCGTTCTTTCAAGAAAAAGTGTTTTGTCGACTTTTGGGTGTCTTGATTTACATTTTACACACATACAGGAAAAGATTGCAAGAATCCATACATGCATAGAGGGAGGAGATTCGGGGTTAATTACTATAGCTCGTTGAATTGCTGTCATTAGCTGTGACGTAAAGTCTTTATAAAGGGCATATAAATTAAACAAACCAAATCTCAACTCCCATGAATCCAACATCAGTAGTTCCTACTTCCTCCAATTTTGACAATGCACAGAGCTTGGAAAAGTTGGGGATGACTCAGAACTTACCAACTTAGGGAAGGTTCTTTATCGTGTAAAAAATTGATTGGATGGTTTTGCTCCTCCCATTTTGTTTGTATGTATATCAATCCTGAGATTATCAGAGAGTGAGCTAACTTGTCACATCTATATATTTGAAAATAACACAATACCGGAAAGATAAAAAAAGAACAAATTAATCAAGAGAGAATTGAATGGTCAGCATTATTATTCAGTGGCGAAGGAGTTGAAAATTCTCCTTGGTCGGCTGCCTCCTGCTATGGGGGTAACAAAATCACTGCTGTGACAAGTGACTGATGTAATATGGTCCACTAGTTAGAGGACACTTGCTTAATTATTGTCAAATGAAAACTATAGGTGAAATTGATTAATGGGGTAGGGAGGGGCCACTAGATGCACAAACGCAAGCACAACCAAATAATTAAGGCCGTAACCTAATTGTCTTCACAGTTTTAGATGTTGGAATATACGGAGAAACCTCATTCCCTTGTCAAATGTGATACTACAACATATGAAGTTACATACCACTTGGCTCAATATGTTAATTGCATTTGCAGGCATGGCCAGCAGCATGGTTGAGTTATCAAAGCTAAGGTTGGCGATGATCGTTACCTGTTAAAAACATTAACTGTTAAATAACCAAACACAAAAAACACAACGCAAATCCATTTCTGATGGGATATTACACGGATATATTAAGGATGTTTTCAGTTTAACACTACAATTTGTTATTCCCTTGCCCCATGTCATTTTTTATAACAATAAAGAATATTTCTTGTCTTTCTTCAGTTCCTACTTATCCAAAAACAATACTTGTTTTGCTAACTATGCTTGAAGTTTGTCATGTTATACTTAGGGATAATGTGAGACTATATATATAATATTATTCTATATATATTTCTTCTAAACTAGCAGCAAATTCAGATAAACTTGAAGTAAACAGTCGGTGATGTAATAATGCACAATCTTTGTCGTCGCCTTATCTATTAAGAGAGAAGACGTGTTTGAAGAGAACATTTAATTATATTGTGGCAACAATGGTACCACAAAGGTCCTACACATCCATCATTGCCTCAAAATATACATCATATGGCTGCAGTTCAAAGGGGAAAACTGAACAAAATTGGACCTTACCTTTTACCATATATGTGGCCTGAAATTAATGCCTTTCCTCTTATACGCACCTCAGTATTGTAAATATCTAAACTTTATTAATTCTCCATCAAAGATAGCTTTCATTTCAATATGTATAGCTGTTCTTTCGATCGCCGGAATTCCCTAACCATAAAAGTGCCATTTAATTTATGTAGTCTTTCAATATCGTCCTCAAGAAAGTTTAATAATTACCTGGTTTGCAAATGAAATTTAACTCGTGACAAAAGTTGGGTTCTTTCTTGGAATGTAATTGATGTAACAATAATGGACATGTTTAAGCATGGGAATTTTGACGAGAATAACAACAACAACAGCTACTCTCTTTGATTTCATCTGATTAAAAAAACAAAACGAGAAGCCTAACTCACATGCACTCTCGAAAGATGAGAAATATTGGAATCTTATAGATGATCCATGCAAGAAGCACACGTACCGCATCTTCCTCCACTAAATACTTTAATAAATTAATAATTAACCTGATAGTACATTCTTAATCGCAAAAAAAAATTAAGACTCTAGAAGACCGAGCATGGCCAGTTAGGTAGGGTTTTGTCCCCTAATAGAATTTTAAGACGGGAAGTTTTTAGTTTTCCTTTCCTAAGGCTCCTCCCTCATTTTCTTAACCACCATTATAGTACTAATTAACCATTACGGAGGGACGACACGTCACACGTGCATGTCTTTGTTCTAACAAGCAAAAAGCACAAGACAAGAATAACAACTAAGACGTGTTTGTATCTAAGGCTTATAAATATCTCCTCGAGGTCCAAGAAAAGATCACAGAGAGAGAGGGAGAGAGAAAGATACAAGGAGAAGTAAGTGGTAGTAAGATGTTCTTTTTCTTGAAATCATTGTCAAGATCGGTCCACGAAGAACATCATCTTCATGAACCTGATCATCATCAGAGCAAGAGTAAAGAAGAAGGCATGTGCACATCATTAACAGTGTGGAGAAAGTCGTTGGTGATAAGCTGCAGTGGGTTCACGGTTATTAACTCAGATGGAGATTTAGTCTACCGAGTTGATAATTACATGGGTCGTCCTCAAGAACTCACCCTCATGGATGGATCAGGAAAACCCATCTTGACAATGAGTAGACGAAAGGTAATTAACTAACATGATTCTCTATATATAATGATTTAAAGATGTGCTCTTGATTGTTGATAGTTATCTATACTTTGGTGTTTTACTGCTTTCGCAGAAACTTGGAGTATTGGTAGATAGCTGGCTAATCTATGAAGGGGAAGTAGGGCGTAATGGTTATTGTACAAGAACTAAAGCGTCAAAGAAGCCGATTTGGTGTGTGAAGAAGCACGTTAACATTTTACAGGCTAATCACCAAGTACTTGCTCGTGTTTTTAGAGGTTCTTCATCATCATCGGATAAAAGACATTCGTTTGTTGTTGAGGGGTCGTATTCCCATAGATCATGCAAAGTGTTGGATGAATCGAGAAGAGTGGTGGCGGAAATCAAGAGGAAAGAAGCCATGATCGGAGGCATTTCCTTTGGGTTGGAGGTTTTCGTTTTGACTGTACAGCCAGGATTTGATCATGGGTTTGCCATGAGTCTTGTTTTGGTATTGGATCAGATGTTTTCCTAGGCTAGATTCTTCAAAATTTTGTTAGTTTTAGAGTTTGGAATGATGGAAGGAATATATAGCTAGCTAGCTAGTATATGGTGTTTATTTGTTCATATGTAGTAGCATCATATATTAAGTTAATGCTAAATGTTTCAGACTCCAGGAGGGGCCAAAAATGTTGACAACAATTCTGGAATAGAATTATGTTTCTGGGTTCTTCAACTTCAGATGTTAAGAGCAAAAGAAAAAACAAGAAACTGTACATAGTTTTCTGGTTTTGGCAGAAATTTATTTCCATTTCAGAGAACATTTAAGCGGTTGGTCTCCGGTCAAAAGAGTGCAAAAAGAAAGAAAAGCCAAAAGAAACAATGCACTTTTTCAAAGCTGTAACATGCAGGGTCCCATCCATGAAGTTTCTTTAGAGCCTTTTCTTCCTCCAAAATTCACCTGATTAGCTGACTGGTCATGGAGCCGTGAGGAATAGGATACTGTTCCTGAAGTATTTCAAAGTTCAAATTAATCAGGAAGGTGGGGTCTTGGGGTACTATTTAAGTAACAGGGTTTGCCTTGTGCTTGTTCATAATGGGATTATAGACTGTCCACAGTTTGTATTTTCATTTCAGGTCAGTAATGTTAAACAATGCATTAGCACTTGAAAGCGACAGCTTTTATGTAACAAATAAATGGAGGTTAAAGATTATTATCGGTGTAAAAATACAAGAGGGCCAAGTTTGGTTGATAGGAAAGAACTGAAGTCAGGGCCAGCTGGGTTTTGGCAGAATCGCCCTGTACCAAAAGCTAGAGAGTGATGTATCATCAAATCATGGAATTCCAGAGTTTTTGTCGCTACTGCCACCTCTAGGGAACAGTACTAAATTTTATTCTGTTTGTCATGTCCTTATAAGGTTTTAACGCTGTTTATTATAACAATGTTATATAAAACTATTACCCATGTAGATTTTGTATTGAAATAAATTTTGGGATAAAAAACCAGGAATTCCTTTGTAAAAAAATCTTATATCCAAGAAAAACATAAGTGCGTGTGTGAACATAGTACTTCTGGAAATGGAAATGGTCACAGAACCTTGATGCTCTTTGGTACGGATTTTAAGTTTGCGTGGTGCTCATTAGTTTTCCAAATGAAAACCAAATTTCTTGAACAGCACCTTTTGGATGGACCTGAGTGATTAGAGGGGGCTGGATGGGAGACAGCTTCTTGAAGATTAACACTATGAAACAGCAATGTTGATTAGACATGAAGAGATGGGGTTTGTCATAGGAATAGTTTGCAGGAAGCAACATGGATCAGTAGGCCATGGCATTGTTTTTATAACTCAAGATTCCTAAGTTTTACAGCACAAGTGTTTAGAAGCTGTGAAGATGGCGAACTGTCCTGAGAAGCTTGTTTTGACACCATTGAAAGGGATTGAGATCCTCTCCTGTAAAGTTATGTCCTGTTGGTTGAATCGTGACCATGATTTTCAAAATTATTGGTGAGAATTTATTTTTACCTTATTTAATTTTTTTAGTTTTTCTTACCTTACATATTTTAGGGCCATTGATTAAACAAATCAAAGGTATTTATTTAACAGGAACTCTTATGAACAAATTTTTTAGTAGGTGATAAAATAGCACTGGCTATGGGGTTGGAAAATGGAGATGCGGGGTATCCCCGTACCTCTCGCATGCTAAGCGAGCGCTCTACCATCTGAGCTACATCCCCTTCCTTCTTAACGAATTCTTCTAAACTAATTTATCTACATCCCCTTCCATGTTAACGAATTCTCCTAAAATAATTTCTCTCCAAAAAGCACTAGTTTACACAGTACGGTCATGGTGAATTCATATTTCACAACTTGATGACAAAATTTTACTTCACCTAGTGACAAATTTTGTCGGCGGCGGCGGATACCACTAACCTTGTGGAGTTAATCATAAAAAACAACACTTAGTGCTGTGAAGCGGCAAAAGACTAAGAAACCCAAAAAAATGTCTGGTTGCATCGTCAAATGCTCTACAAAAAGCAAAGAATTTCCGGGCCGTAAGCTACAACTGACAACTGTTTTATCATACAACATGGTTGTTCACCCCCAACAAGATGAACATGTACAACAAATCACATCCCACCTACAGTGCGGATCTCTACAACAATCCCACAATATGTACACATCCAACCCACTTTGGCTGGCATGACAATAGCCAATTGATGATGAATTACAAAAATTGATTAGAACAAAGAGGCTACACGTTGAAAACAATTCTAACAGCTGCGTGCCTGTTATCTTTCACCTGTTCCAATCCATCCGCATCAATCTCCGGCCCTTTGGTTGACCATTGCAAGTTCTATTCAAAACTTTTGCAGGCGGTGGCATCATACACGATTGCTTTACCATATATGAAGCAGCATGTGTAGTTTCTGTCATTGCATCTCCAACCGATTTGTTTGGCGATGATCTACTTGATTTAGGAGTAGACCAATTTAGCGACCCTTTTCTCACACCATTGAGGCCAATATCCCTTTTGGTCTCAATAGTTGAGACTTTAGGTCTCTTCGAGGGTAGTAGTTGATCTATGCCGCTCCTAAGCACGCTGTTTGACCCTAGTAACAAACTCGATTCCGCAAATATTTCTTCAAATGGTTTCTCATCTGATTTTGCCTTGCGAGCTTTCATAGCCTTCTGAGATAGTTTCTTTGGCCACCTCATCATTCCATCTTGGTTTGGCCTTGACAAATGAGTGGCCATGTCACACAAGGTTTGAGCAGCAGCCAGTAGCATTGGACAATGTTCAACTGCCAAAGATGTCAAACCAAAAAAGCAGATGCAAGTAGATTTAGGATACTTGAATGCAAATTATGTTAGAATACTATGTCCCTGGAATCCATTGAACAAGATCAATTTACACAAAGTCATTCATTCATCTCATATACCATGAACAAAAAAGTCAAAAGCAGGTTTCCTACTGCCAGACACAGGAAAGAGGAGCTAGGAGACATAATTAAACTGACAAATTATCTTCAAACCACACAAACAAAGTTAAATTGTAAACTATACCTTTAACTTGACACTTCAATTCACCGCCAGATTCTGCATTTGCATGAAAATATGATTAGAAGGATGATATGCTTAATACTCACAGTTATGGATGAGTTGACAATGAATTCCAATTTGACTCAGCAAATCGAGTCTATTTTCCACATTCAAGGTCTCTGACATTAACTGAATTTTCCAATGCCCATTGCAAAAGCAGAAAATAAACAAGAAATTATTACCTAGAGGAATATGGGAAGTAGTGGAGCCTGCTGCTTGAGGAAAAGACTGCTCAAAGCAAGGGCGAGATGTCGATGAAGCACCATCATTTTCAAGAATATCCAACTTCTGTGCAAATGAAGGAACTAGGTTCTCATCATAAACAAGTGACTCCAAGTCTGTAAAACTATCAGTCATAGTTCCGAGAGAACTGGCAGCATAACTAATTCTTGCCCATCTGCCTTGGCATGTGGTCCTATTTAGTAACTTTGATGCATCAGAATTCGCTCTACAGTGCCCACCAAACGCATGTGACCATGGGAAAGGTTGTAGGACAGTACGGCGAGCTGTTTGCTTGCTAGGACGTGGATCAGGAGCATGCTTTGATGATACGGCAGGTTTGGCTGCATCTAGAAGCAAAGTCTCCAAATCCTTGGGAGGAGGAAGCGCCAAGCGTTCCAGAGTTTCCTTAGGATGCTCTATCGAAAAATCTAGTGGATCGGTAGGACTTTCCGGCTTACTACAAGAATCCTGTAAGTTGAGAAAAAAGAAGAGAATGACTACTTTAGAGAAACATGAGACTATTAGCAGGGGTGATTGGCTTCACACATGAAACTGAACCAGTGAAAAGGGATGGGGGAACTCAATCTACATCATGAAGCGTAGTAGTCAGTTGTATAGAGAAGGTGACAACAGAGATGCATGCAAAGGAATGTTAATCATTGATACAGTGCTCCACAACATAAGATATTCCAGTGCACCCAAGTCAATTTTGGCATAGTTTTTAAACTAACCTTGTCAGATGAGGATAAATTTACTGGTGAAGAATCTGCATTTGCTACAATGGATACAGGGTTAGATGGGCAGCCAGGTGGCTTCTCATTGGAACAGCTATCCAGCTCTGCGGAACTTTGTAACTGAGCAGGTCTACAGGGCTGCAAAATGGAGCACGCCTTTCTAACAGAATGCAAAACATTTTCGCTTGTGTTTGCAGCTGTTTTCCCCTTCTCTTTGCCTAAGCTAGGACATTTATAAGTCCCATCAAGGAGCTCATTCAACGATAAATCATCAACAAGATTTGTGATATCACGTACATCCGTCTTCAAACCATATAGTCCTGGAAGACCCAAATATGCAAATATGAGTTTCTTGGTAAACTTGAAACAGAGTGTTGCACTCACAATTCACAACTTAACCAAGACATTATTAAGTATGTCTATTTCAACTAATGAAGTTCTGCACCATGCATCAACCTACAGATCCACACCATCATCAATAATACCAGTATGTCAATTTAACATGACACAAATAGTGAGGAATCTCCTATCACATATTTCTACTGCCTGGCAAGCAACTGCATTCACAAAGCTAATAAAGAAGGCAAATGCCATCAATCTAACAATTAAAGACTCCAAAACAAATTGTCAACAAAAACCAATCACATGGATCGTAACATAATTACCAAGAAAGCTACTTCCCCCGGCAACTGAATTGAAAGTTGCCAAACCAGCTTTTACAGAGAACGAATCATATTTAGCCTTCATAGAAACTTTGCCATTTCTCCTATCACCTCGCTTGCTACCAACACTGTTCCTTGGTTTCCCCAATTGAGTTTTATCTGAAACAGATATTACAAGAACAATGAATTAGTAAAAATACACCAAGTCAACAATTGATATACACAATCTACCATCCGAGCTAGCAGTATTGTAATTAAAAACGATGTTGTTGTTATTGATAATAGCCCTTAAAGAGACCGTTCAGAAATTCATCTGTGAGGTCTTCAGATAAGTTGCATGAACATTATAAAATGGTAATCGGAACTCTGACAGTTGAATGAAAAACATAAAATACTTCAAATATCTCAAACTGCAACAATCATAAGGGTAGTTTCCAGCAATAAGTCAAGGAAACAAATGCACTCGTCAACACAAGCCACATCTTCCATACACCGGACCATCGCAGTATACAACATAACTCGGTGCAAGTAGACCAAAGCACAATAAAATTATGAAAATTTTGATGAAACAAGAAGTAGCACTTTTACACCAATAAGAGATCAGTAAAAAGAAGCTTCTAAGAATAGGAAGCTTCCACAATGAAATATCTACGTATTTAATGTCAGGTAAATCTTTAAACTTGGGGAAACTATCTTACCATGTGAACCTAGTTTATCAGATGATTCTTGAGCTCCGGCCGGACCGGCTGAATCTTCCAAATGACTAATACGTGGTCTCTTAGAACAACCACCACTACTATTTCTCGACACTTTCCCTGCTCTTCGTTGTACTTGCACTTCTTCCACTTTCGGAATCCACAAAGGAACATTTGATCCATTTCTGTAAGGGAGAAGCTGTTTAGGAGCATCTCCACCAGAAAAGTTAGATTGCTCCCTAGAATGCCGACAATGTTCGATACGAGAAACCTTATCCCACGAAGCTGACTCCAAACCACTTGTCCCACCTGCCAAATCCCATTTGCTAGACAGTTAAAAAGACCCCTGATATCTCAAATCAAATTACTAGCCTCCACTTATAGTAAGTAAATCCCATATGATTAAACAGTAAACGAGCATAAACCCACTATAATAAGGTGAAGAACACTTGATATTGACAGTGATAAAGTAATAACTTCCATTTTCTAAAATTGGTCCCCTGAGATGGAAAAACAGATTCTTTGACTCGCAAAACCCTAAAAATATTGCTTCAAAATCAACCCAAGTCTAGATCCAAAGCATTTAGCCACCTCAATTAAGCATACACACTCAAATTATAACCCGAAAGGAAGGAAAAATTCAAACAAAAACTCACCGTTTTCAGTAGCCAAAGAGCTACACCGCTTAATTGAGCTGTCACAGGCCGCCGCCGTATCCCTATCCCTACCGCCAAACCCCTCGGATCCCGCAAAGCCCGGCCCGGAAACATCTAACGGATAACTAACCTCCACCGCGTCCATAATAGCCACTACTACTATAACCAATTTTTTTTTAAAAAAAAAAACAGCACAAAATCAAAACGATCGGGAGAGGAGAGAACCGCGGTCGATAGAGACGGCGCCGTTTCGAGAAGTACTAGCTAGGGAGCTGCTGCTGCGGCGGCGGCGGGGAAACGAGAGGGAGTGAGGCGAAACGGTGCGTTTGGGTGGGTGGAGCATGTTGCGGCGAGGAGGGGGAGAGAGAGAGGGAGAGGGGGGTGTGTTTGGTGCGTTAGGGGCTGTCTAGGGCAAAAGAAAGAGGAGTATTTATAGTTTTCGGGATTTGGTGAGGTGTGAGTGGAAATGGTCTGCCGGGGGAGAATATTCCGGTGGGTTTGGTGTCAGCCTAATCCGTAAGGGGCTGCTCTTCTTGGTAGGGGTGGTTTTGTCATTTCGCCCTGGCGTGATGTGGCCTCATCCAATCAGGAGGACGGATTGGGTGGGTCTTGGCTTTGTAATTGTCGTGGCAGTTTGAGTGCTTCGGCCAATGGGAACGCGACGTGTTTGCAGGTCAAAGAAATGCGGTGTCGCTGCAGGCGGTGCAATTACTGTGGTGCCCTTGGGGATTTTTCAAAAGTGGAAACACGTGTGGAAAATGTTGTGTTTTGGGTGTATAGGAGTACCCATCCATCCATGTTAGTGGACCAAATAAACTAAATCTGCTTTTGAGACAAAACCAAACTATTAATCTGATTAACTCATAAGTCGTCAATGATCATGTTAGAAGATATAAGTGTTGGATAGTTATTTTTTTCCCGAAAGATGTAGGAGCCGATTATTTAAAAAACGCAAATGGAATTCAGCCTGAAAATTTCATTTTATTTTTGGAAACTGTGGAAATTATTAGTTGAGAATTCCATCTTAAGTTTTGACGTCATCAATAATAAATTAACTATTATATCGTAAAGGTATTATCTAGATATATTGCGTTATATCCACTCGCTAAACTGTTTTACATTAAGGAAATAAATAAATTATAGGAGGAGAAAGAGGGCTGGGAAATATTTTTAGAAATAAAGGCCAAGTTCGTTATTATTATTGTTGAGTCCGCATGATTAAATTTTTATCATCTATTTATTTTATACCATTGTTCTTAAACCTAGCCCGGCCCGACCGACTAGGGTAATCGTGACCCGGAATTCAATCCGGATTTTTTACCCCTTCGGGTTGTAACCTCTACAAACCCGACCATATCGTGTTGGGTTCTTCGGGTTTAGTGAGTCGTTTCCAGTTTTTTCAAAGGTTGAAAACAAAATTTTCGCAATTTTGTCTTAGTCAGACCACGGTTGGACGTTTTCAGAAAAAAAAATGTATTTAATTTTACTATTATCGGTCATATGTGGTTGAACCTTAGTTGGACCTCGTAACTCGGGACTCGGCCACTAAAACAGATTAATAGCCAGGCCGAGTTTAATAACATTGATCTATAGTAAAAAAACATAATAACATACTAAACTACCCTACCTAATATTAATTAATAATAACAAACTAGCAAAACTATTTTATTAAAGCAACCAGTTATATAATCATGAATGATATTGTTAGAGTAATGAAGACTCAAACTAGTCTCGTAGCCTCAACCATCAACTTAAACTTTTGGTTGAGATGATCACTTGACATGGTAATGGAGCCATTATGACCAGAAGGGTCACGGGTCCGAATCTGCACGCCTCCCTTCTTGTTGAATTAAAAAGCACAATATATGGTTGAGCCTGTACAAATATTAAAGTTTAAGCTTTTGATCTAAATGGTTGACATATATATATAGTCAATTTTATTACAAAATATTACAAATAGTTCTTAAGTAGTATATGTATGCCATTTTTACATAATAAAACAAAAAAAATCCCGTCAAAACTTCAAGAATATAGCCATAATTTTCATGCTCTTTCACTGCATTTCATGCATTGCACTCCATTATACATATATGCTAGTTTCTTTTAATGCTAAGTTTTAAAGAATCCCACACTTCGGGAAACAAAATCGCACAAGAGAAACGAAAAACACTAGCGTTGCAGCCTCTGCCTCTGTCAAGCCGGCTTCGGGTAGGACAACAACCTTGGATCACATAGTAGCCCACCTGGATTATGCAAAACTCTTTATTTCAATTGCCATGTAAAAAATTACTCTAATTAGGTGACCCGTATTTGCTTACGTAATAGACATGCTTCGTCGTATCCTAATTACATATCGCTCCTCTTTTACTTGTCGTTCACCGGCTTATTGATACCCATGAAAATGCATATATACATCAACTCCCATTCTCAAAATATGAAACAAGATGACTGAAGCGCCCCGACCCGTATTTACCGTACAGGGTAAACACGTGCCAGAACTGTTCTTATTATAGTAGCAAACAGTACATATAATATATAATATAGTACAAAGTAATCCCAAATACAACATCCGTCACTCGATCCCCGGGACCATTATTCAAGCCACAACAGCAGTAGCAGAAAACATATGATACAGCAACAGAAGTAATACAGCAACACAGCAATATATAAAATACAGCAGCGGAAGTCTTAGAATGAGATGCAGCGGAGGTATGGATCCGGGGACTGGTGGAGTAGAAACAGCAGCTGGCCGAACCACGTACCTGTACTACGAGCAACTCATCCTACGGGATGAAACCCCGCAGGCGAGGGGTGAGTCCGAAGTGCTCACCGACGAAGGATAAACAGTAATATGCAGGCAAACATAATACTTTCGAAGTAGTACAAGCAAAAGACAAACAAAGAATCAACCAGAACTTAACTGAGCCAAGACCAAAAGAAAGATTATTATTATTACCAATTTTATCTTCCGGGCCCCGTCACTGGACAAGCTAGGGTCATACCTGGTTATTAACATGTTCTGGGTGCTAGATCAAACCAAGAGAGCCCAGGGATCGACATCCCAAAAATAGATCCCAGGGATAGACATCCCAAAAATATAATAATCCGGGATAGACATCCCAAGCATAGACATGCTTATCACGAGTAACCCAGATCATAGCCACCACAAAACAGTCTCTAACCATCTAGTCGTACCACTACTTTCCTAGTGACAATAAAGTCGTCAACACAACTTTCAATTATCCAATTATCTCATCATATCAGTTTATCCACAATCAATAAATCAACGACAACAGCAGTAACACCACAATCAAACTCAATTGGCTCAGCAGTTCAATCAAACAATAATTATCAGAGAAACAAACACAGTATTATGTGCAACATATCAAAGGTTAATGAAACGCCCCGACCCGTATTTACCGTGCATAGTAAACACGTGCCGGAACTGTAACGACTCGACCAAACAAGCCCAGCATACAGTGTAAACAATAGAAAACTGGCTCAACATCCCAAAATAAAAACATCAGAAATCTGCCCCTTCGGCCCAACAATCGCAATAAACAGCACAGCGAAAGACTTAATAACTCACAAAGACACTGTATGCGACACATGATGCAAACTATGGATCCGAGTCTTGTCCAAGGGATAACGCCGCAGCCTGTCTGGAATGCATCAAACCTGAACCACAAATAACTCATCCTACGGGATGAAAGCTCGCAGGTGAGGGGTGAGTCCGAAGTGCTCACAACCATAGATAGACGATCAATATGCAACACTATAAGTTACTCAAGTCGAAAACAGAGGCATAACAGCCAAAACGAAACAATCCAAAAGACTCGTCCCAAAACTGGTCCAAGACCAAAAAGACTTAAACAAAAATCCAATTTCCAATTTTATCTTTCCGGGCCCTGTCACGGATAAGCTAGGGGTCAGACCTGGTTATCAACATATTTCGGATGCCCGACCAAACCAAGAGAGCCCAGGGATCGACATCCCAAAAATAAGAACCCAGGGATCGACATCCCAAATATAATCACGGGATAGACATCCCAAGCATAGACATGCTTATCACATGTAACCCAGGTCAAGGCCACCACAAAACAGTCTTAAACCATCGATTCGTACCTCTACTTAACACGTGACAATTATATTATCATCATTCAAAACCAAATCACAGGGATCAACATCTCTAACCAAAATACCGGGATAGACATCCCAATCCAAAACCGAGGATCGACATCCTTATCACATTTTATTATTAAATCCAATGTTCTCTAAACCAAAATGACACCGAGATAAACATCCAAAACTCAACACGGGAATAAACATCCCAAAAGAAACCAATCAAGAAATTGGGATAAACATCCCGAATCAACCCACAGCAAATGCAACAATCAACAGTGCAACAATCATCAAACACCACAACCGAGTAATACAGGCACATATTGAAGGAAATACATCCTCACCTTGGCCGATTACTCAACTATGAAGACAATGACCGGTCCAAAGCTGGCTCCTCGGGAAACTGCCCGATATCAAACCTTGATGACAGCGGCGGCGCAACTAACGCAAAGAGATGGAAGCCGTGAGGAAGGCGAGCTCGAGGCGACTCCAAGGGCGGTGGAAAGGCGGCGCGGCGACCACAGGAGCAATTGCAGGCGCGGAGGAAGACGGATCCGCGGGTCCTCCGCTGGGTCAACGGCTCGTGCAGGAGCGTCCGGCGGCGGAAGAGCTCGGGGCTGACGGGGGTGAGGTCGCGACGTCACGGCGAGCTCGATGGTGGCGGCGGTGTGACGAGAGGTGGCGCCGATCTCTTCCTGGTGAACAGTGCCGAGGCGAAAGGAAGGTGACGGCACTGTTCATCCTTCCGAGTTTTTTTTATTTCTTTTTTATTTCTGATTTCTGATTGGTTCTCTTTTTTTTTCTTTTTTTATTTCTTTCATATTTTCTTTTTCTCTTCTCTTCTGTTTTTTTTTTCTGTATTTATTTTTTCTCTTTTTTTCTCCTTTTTCTTCTTCTTCTTTTTTTTTCTCCCCCTCTTTCTTTTTTTTCTTTCTTCTCTTTTTTTTTTCCTCTCTTCCTCTCCTCTTTCGTTCTTCCTCTGCTTCCTGCCTCTTCTTCTTTTATACAAAAACTTAGCCGCCATCAATAATGTAGGCGGGTCCGATTCGGACCAGAAAATAACTGATACCCCCTTAGTTATTTTCCGGTGTGATTTTTCTGAGGATTCTGTTACCCGAAAAATACCGACTTAGGCCCGAAAAATCCACAAAAAAATCTCAAGCGCGGGAAAACCCTCTATTACGAAAAACGATGCTCAATTTACCTTGAATTAATTACCCAAGATCAATTCATTCGGTAAATTGCGGTAAAAAGACTTTTACAGTCCCGGTAAAAATCTAAATTTTTACTCGGTCTGTTACAGTCTACCCACCTTAAAAAGAATTTCGTCCTTGAAATTCCGTCTTATCCGTGGGTCCTACCACGGTAAGCTTCTGGCACATTATGCCAGCTGTCCAAACTCACCCCGAGATACTGCTTATACCCTTAAGCGACTTCTCGTCCTCTATAAAAACCGAACCTCATGACTGGAAAACTCACACACGGCCGTGGACTCTCCAATCCGATCTCAAACTACCTCAGACTCCGAGAACAACAGCTATATCGGTGGCACTGCTTTCCCGACAAGCTATGATGAAGAACTGCCAAAGAAGCGCTTCAAGATGAACATCGTCGGTCTAAAAGAACACATGGTGGTCTCTCGAAGACGGCGGAAGAAGCGTGCTGGCAAAGAAGCTGAGGATCGAAAGGGCAAAGCAATGGCTAAAAGCAGCACTCCACAGCAGACACTATCGCAGTTGAACGTCTCACTGAAGAAGGTCAGCTCGGCGGTGATGCAGATAGAACTGGCGTGCGCGGAACTCTTCCCTCACGTGAAGAACATACAAAAGCTTGTAAAAGATCTTGAGAAGCAAGTAACTCCTTAGAGTACTTCTTCTCCGTTGTAAACCGTTATGAATTAAATAAAATAAGTTTCCATTTTAAATCAAAACTCTTATGTTACGAAATCTCGTGTTAAACAGAAAATCAAAACATTTCAAAGCAAAACGAAATCAACAATAAGAATATAAAATCAAACATAAAGAGATTAAAAATAAAATTCGTTTAACAAAACCAACACATAAAGAAGTTAAAACAAAACATGTTTTCATGTTCGGCGCTCTAGATCGGTCGTAAACATCCTCGATCCCGAGAAACGTAACGTACACAGCTAACGGTGACGTCAGTTTCCCTCGTGAAAGAGATATCCGTTAACTCGCAAGGCGATGATCACGAGAACGTCCTGTGTCCCTCGAAAGAAACGTTATGAAGCGGCCTGACCCGTATTTACCATACACAGTAAAACGTGCCGAAACTATTCTTATTGATAGAACAGACAGTACACCACAGTCAAAATACTACATGGTAAATCCAAATACAACAGGAATAACATCCGTCACCCATATACGGGGACCATTATTCAGCAGCTCACAATATATAACAGCAGCAGAGAAAAGAGTAAGCAACAGAGGCAGAGTGACAAACAGCCTCAAAGTCATATGAACAAGCAATCACAGCAGCGAAAATATAATACAGCATCATATGCAACAGAACAACAGCGGAAGACTTTTTGCACATGTAGCGGAGGTATGGATCCGGAGTCAGGTGGAGAAGAAAGCAGCAGCCATCGAACGTCGTACCTGAACTACGAAAACAACTTAACCTACGGGATGAAACCCCGCAGGCGAGGGGTGAGTCCGAAGTGCTCACCGACGAAGGATAAATAGTGATATGCAGGCAACCATAATACTTAAAAGCAATCACAGACAAGCAACAACATATCTCAACAAACTGAGCCAAGACCAAAAGAATAATTATTGTTAATTCCTATTTTATCTTCCGGGCCCCCGTCACTGGACAAGCTAGGGTCGTACCAGGTTATCAATTAATTCCGGATGCCAGGTCAAAGAACCATACCATACCAGGATCCACATTCCAAAACCGGATATTCGGTATATCCGAACCACTGGGTATTCGGTATACCCCAACCACAGGCATCAACATGCCAACCGGATATTCGGTATATCCGAACCACTGGGTATTCGGTATACCCCAACCTCAGGCATCGACATGCCAACCAAACCAAGTAACCAAACCAGGTAACCGACCATAGCATCCCAAAATTAATTTTCAAACCATCGGGTCGTACCACTACTTTCCACATGACAATTATATCATCATCTCATATCAATTCCAATCCCCAATTTCCAATTTCCATTTCTCAATTATCCACAGTCAATAGTTCAACATCAATCTCAACACAAAATCAATATCTAAATCCAATAACAACAATGATAACCACAACAGTCAAATAGCCAACAATGAACATCTCAGCAGTTCAATCAAACAATAAAGCACACAAAGTATTACAGGCAACATAACAAGGGTTATCCATCCTCACCTTAGCCGATTACTCAATTATGGAATTGTCCAATAAACTCTAAGTCCAGTCCCTCAACAAACTGCTCGTTATCATGAAATGCCCCGACCCGTATTTACCGTACACAGTAAACACGTGCCGGAACTGTGACAATCCAACCCAACAAAGCCCAACATACAGTAAATAAAACAATAAACTGGCCAACAGCCCAATATCAAAACTGAAAACCGGCCCTTCGGCCCAACAAGGAACTCGTCACCCGAACTCCGGGAACATCAACAACAACAACCATCCGGCCCAATGGCCCATTTACAACATATGCACAGCAGAAAACCCAACAATATGCACAACAGAAAACTCAACAATATCCACAGTGGAAGACTTATGACTCACATGACAACATATGCAGGGCCCAATGCAACTAATGGATCCGAGTCCTGTCCGAGGGTACGCTTCAGCTTGTCCTGTACGTTCCTGCACTACAAGCAACTCTTCCTACGGGATGAAACCCCGCAGGCGAGGGGTGAGTCCGAAGCGCTCACCGACGAAAGATAAACAGAGATATATAATCAACCGTAATACTTTCGAAGTAATACAACCATCACAGCAGAAGAATCTAACACAAACAACACGACAGAGGAATCCAACACAAACAACACGACAGAGGAATCCAACGCAAACAACACGACAGAGGAATCTTACTAAATCATATCAAAGCCAAGACCAAAAGATATTATTAATTCCAATTTTATCTCCCGGGTCCCTGTCACTGGACAAGCTAGGGTCGTACCAGGTTATCAATTAATTCCGGATGCCAGGTCAAACAACCGTACCAAATCTTACCATACCGGGACCACGTCCCAAATTACCAAATCACACCGGGTTCAACAACCCAAACACCATACCGGGATCAACATCCCAAAACCGGATATTCGGTATATCCGAACCACTGGGTATTCGGTATACCCCAACCACAGGCATCAACATGCCAACCGGATATTCGGTATATCCGAACCACTGGGTATTTGGTATACCCTAACCACAGGCAACAACATGCCAACCAAATCAAGTAACCAAACCAAGTAACCGACCATAGAATCCCAGAATTAATCTTCAAACCATCGGGTCGTACCACTACTACCCACATATATCATCATATCATATCAATTCCAATTTCCAATTTCCATTTCTCAATTATCCACAGTCAATAGTTTATTCCAATTATCCAATCACAACACTGTCTACCGACAACAATCACAATATCCATAACAGTCAAACAATTATCCAACTTCCTATTAGCTCAAGTTATACAACAGACCATTCCATCAACAGTTTCATAACATTAATTACTCACAGTCCTACATCAATCACAACACAGTATCCAATAAACCAATAACAGTCATACAACGGTTCAACCAAGCAAATCAACATCATAGCAACAACAGCAACAATAACCATAGCAGCCAAATACCCAACACAATTCCATATTACCAAGTATCCATCAACAATACATATAACACCAATTATTCACAATTAACAATTCATCACAATATCCACACGACCAATAGCACAATCCAACAACAGCAACATCAATAACCATAACAGTCAAATATCCAACAATGACCCTCTTAGTAGTTCATTCAAACAACAAAACACATAATTATCCACATTGACCAGTCCATCATTATTCTCAACACAATATCGCAAATCCAATATCACAGTCTAAGATCAACAACAACGACAACATCATAGCAGTCAATCAACCAACAGTAATCATCTCAGCAGTTCAATCAAGCAACAAAACAAACACAGTATTACGGGCACATATCAAGGGTTATCCATCCTCACCTTGGCCAATTTATCAACTCTGAAGGTAATGACCGGTCCAAAGCCGGCTCCTCGGGAAACTGCCCGATATCAAACCTATACCACAAAACAATATATTTACACAAAAATGCACATAATCTGTATGCTATGATGCCATACTACGAAATTAACCCATCCCGGTTATATATCTTTTATTACCATCTTTTACCGAAAATATTTTACTGTACGAATATCCGAATATAATTTCGGTACCATACTTTAATTAAAACTCTTTCAAAATATTTTCATAAAATAATCATAACCTTCCAAAATAATAGTCATCATAATTTTTCCAGAAAAACAATAACGTATTTATAATTTCTAGAAAATATATAAAGTATTCATCTTTTTCTCAATATATAATATTATTTTCCAACACAAAATATAATTACCTTTAATTTCAAGAATACATATTTATATACATATAACAAAATCATAATTTTCCAGTCGAAATAATATACATATTAAATTTTCCAGAAATTAATTTAATGGTATATATATATATATTTTTCCAATTAATAGTGGTTTCCAAAACAAAACTTAATTATTTATCAAAGTATATATATTTATATTTCTCAAAATACCAGAGTTAATTAGATCATAATTTTCTCAAAATAAATATATATAATTTTTTTCCAAAATTATATATCAGATTAATTAATAAATACATATATATATTATTATTTATTTATTTTTTTAACTGGACTGGGCCTAAACAGTGCCGGATCAGGCCATGCACAGTGCCTAGCCCAGGCCCCAAACAGGAGCCCAGGAGCGGGCCATGTGCAGGCCCAGAGGTCCGGCCCAGCAGCCCAACCCAACAAGGCTCATGATCCAACTCGCGCTATACGGGTCAACCCGACCATTCCTGGTCGTGCCCATCTTCAACGGGTCTGCTCACCTCGGGGGGGTTGCAGACGACGGCGCGGCACGGGACGACGGCGTGCAGGTGAACGGCAGGAGGCACGACTGCAGGTGGTGGCTTGCTCGTCGTCGGGTTGTTGCGAGCCTCCTCTCGGCGGCGGCGAGACGCGAGCGGAGGGAGACGGATCCAAGTCGGGTCCCCCTTGTCCAAGGCGGTGGCGGCGTCTCGTGTTGGCTGTGTCGCACGGCGCTGCTGCTGTGTGGGGGAGGAGGAGAAGGCGACGACGACGCGGATGGGTGGAGGTGCAGGCGGCGTCGTCGGTGCTACGGCGGCCGGTAGAAGGGGAGGCGACTCAGGCGGCACTCTACCTCTTTCTTTTTTTTTTCTTCTTTTTTTTTATTTATTTTTCTTTTCCCTCTATTTTTCTTTTCCAGCTTTTCTCTTTTTTTTTCCTCTTCCCTTCCTCTCTTCTGCTTCTTTCACCGGATTTAAACTGTTTTTTTTTTACTATACAGCATGTGAACAATAATGCAAATCGTCTGTATTACGGGCGAGTCCGGTCCGGACCAGAAAATAACTGATGCCCCCTTAGTTATTTTTCCGGTGTGATTTTCTGAGAAATTACGGAACCCGAAAAATACCAACTTAGTTCCGAAAAATCCACGGAAAAATCACGAACGCGGGAAAACCCTCGGTTTCAAAAAACGACTCCCGATTTACCTTGAATTAATTACCCAAGATTAATTCAACAGTAAATCACGGTAAAAAGACTTCTACAGTCCCGGTAAAAATCAAAAATTTTACCCGGGCTGTTACATATCAACTCCTATATCAATCAAATAATATGCACACATAAGGTGTAACAGCCCGGGTAAAAATTTACATTTTACCGGGGCTGTACAATGCTATGTACAGTAATTTACCTAATAAAATAATCTTGGATAAATATTTCAGGCTAATTACGCGTCAGAATCCAAAACCGACCCTTACCCCACGCTCGGGATTTTTCTGCGGAATTTTCGGATCCAAGTTGGAATTTTTCGGGTCCAGGAATGTCAAGAAAAAAAATCGAGATTAACTCCGAAATATCGGGCCAGGAACAAGTCAAGGGGGTGCATTAGTTTTTTTTTCAGTCCAGACGGTGCACAGTATTTCAGCATAGTGAAGA
>JAKUCV010006729.1:21247-48040 GCA_028386065.3 Turnera subulata | reverse complement strand
AAATTGGCTGAATAAAGTACTTGCATTCACAGCATAACTCCTAAAAGTAGCTCTTAAAAATGCTGTGAATGTCATGCAATAAACCCTTTTTATACTTGATAAAGTACTTCCTCCAATAACTGAATGGCTGAAGTACTTTATAAAGTATAATGCATTATGAAGAGATAACTTTTCAATTCACGCTATACAGTAAATCTTTCTTTTTTTTCTCGTTCTATACAGTAAATCACAACTCTTAAAAGTTGCTCTTGAACAAAAATTTGTACTGTAAAGAACTGGTTTGGGTTAACGAACCAGTGACTCCAAATCTCTAGATACAATAAACCTGTAATATCCATAAGGTTAACCTTATCTTATTGTTTACGAATCATTTATATTGGGTTGACATTTTTCACTACAAAAAAAACAAGTGAGGCACCATATCATACGATATAGTGAAAAATGTCAACCCAATATAAATGATTCGTAAACAATAAGATAAGGTGCCTCACTTGTTTTGATCATGTATTTTGTCTGGCAGACATTGCTCCCTTACCTATCTCGGTTATAAATTAGTAAACAAGGGATGGGAAAAATATTTCAGATCTCCACCAAATCTCACCAATTGGTGAGAAATGTTTTTTCAATGGCCATAGAGGGTACAAGATGGGATAGAAACCGCGTCTAATAGCTGTAGCCCTCTAGTTGGATGATTTTATTATTCCCTAATTCTCTAATTCAATAATGTTTTTCAAGCTGGATACATCACTGCTCATATCACGTGCATCTCCCATGCATGGTGGAAATCTGGATTCGTCCTTTGCTTAATTTTCTCCTCTCTTTGCCATGTTTGTTGTCATTGCATTTATTTGGGTTGATAATGTTTCGCCGATGGATTGATAATAATTTTTTTGCCTGGCTGATATTGGATTGATGGTCGAATTCAAGCCACTCTGCAACAACTTTAAAAGAAGATTCCGGAAGATTTACTCGGGAGATTTTAATTCTGTCTATATACGTAGACACACAGTCCCTCTCGCGTGATATAAAAATTAAAATCAAGAAAGGGCCAGTAATCGATTAATTAACCATTTGGCACAGGTCCCTCCTGGTAGAAGATATATGGCCTACCTTCACCGGCCAATTTGTAGAGCAAGCCCTGGCGCCATGGGATCATAATTCCATTGACGGGTTGATGTTTGGGGGTCTGAGAACTGATAACTTTTTGCACTACCATAGCCCAAAACTAGACGGGCCTCGCAATCCAGTGCAGCCTCAACGTGTGAGCCGGGGATATGCAGAGTCCAGCCGCCTGTACCTTTTCCATGAAAGACTATAACATGCATGACTAATGCTGCGAAGTGAAAATGTAGATTGTGTTATAAATAAATGGGAGAAGAAGGAGAAGATATGAGAGGAATAGAAATTTTCCGGTGAGGGGGAGAGAATTCCGGTGAGGTCAGGCTTCAACCGGTTTTTCATTTTCTATCACATTTCTCATTTCTTACAACATATATATAATAAATTTTAGTATGTATTTGGTATGTATCACAATGACATACATACAAGATAAATATATTGTTTTATAACACTCCCCCTTGGATGTCATTGTGTTGATGGGTAGAATACGCCTTGGGGATACTGCCTCATTAAAAACCTTACCAAGAAAAACCCAGTGGGATAAAAACTTGGTGAAGGAAAAAAGAGTGCAGTGCGTATTCTTCTCCCCCTCATATTGGCCTCCATTGATTGCTTGATGCTTCCCCTCATTTTGGCCTCCATAGATTTCCTGATATCATTGCGTGCCGATCGTCCTTGTCAGCTTCTGGTGATGTGTATTTTGTCAAATTGCTTTTGGTACATCTTTACTTCAATTGGACAGATTTGGCAGCATAATCTTCATAATTTTGTCGTTGGAGCGTCTTTCTTCCCATCTTGCTTTTGTAGCCCCGATGATATTGCAATATCATGTGTAAAGTTGTGGTTGATGTCCGTCTCTCCTTTATGTGGCCTGAATAAGGGATCTACATCTGCAAAATCAGCTTTACTCTCTTTCGGGTTTTACTGGATTACACATTTGTTATTCCCCGAAGATAAGAGCAAATACATATAATGCCGATAGGCTTAAATCAAAAGCTTCAGGCTTTATGTTATAAGCAATACATATTGCACTTAGACAGAATACTCCAGGATCAGTCTAATAGCACGGTATTTGGAATCTTCTTTGGGAGTTCCAATCATAAATAAGTTTATCCATACTCAAAATGATTTAAATTATGTAAAGATTAGTTCAACTCTATTTTGTAATTTCCCAGGAATTAGTTGCTTTAGGCAACTTGGATCCTTCAGGGATCTTCATGACTTATGGATCCATAATAATAGGCTGTAATAGTATTCATTAGATGCATTTCTAATACTTTTCATATACTGCCAGACATATCAAAATAATTGCATCCACCACAGGGGAGTATATCTCCTCATAATTAATACCTGGTCGTTTGGGTAAAAACTTTGTGCCACAAACCGTGCTTTACATCTCATTATTTATTTACTTCTGCACAAATACCCTTTTATGACCAATAGAATTTTTACACCTTCTGGTTTACGGACTACAGGCCCGGAAATTTCCCGCTTCGTGCGAGTCCAATTTCTCGCTTCGAGCGAGTTCAATACATCCTTAATTGTATTTCTATATTTTGGCCAATTATACTGTGCCTACATTCGTAGGTTCATGATCCTCATTTCATTTAGCGCTATATTAACCATAAATATTCCGTCGACGGTTATTTCACATCGGTTCCATCTTATTCCTGACACTGTAATTGAGATCTCATCATGCTCATTTATTTCAGGTACCTGAGTTACTTCTGGAAATTTATCAATTGTGTCAGAGAATCAACCTCTTCTAAAGGACTTTTAATTCAAATCCTCTACTGGAGGTCTTATTTTCTCACTGGGGCCATCTTATCACTTTTGCTCCTTTTTCTCTATTGAGAATTTCTTTTCTTTTTGGAACCGAGTATAAACTATAGATTCATTTGCATACTTATATTGTTCTTTAGGAACATCAATTTAAACAGGAGCATTTGCAGCTGGAATATGGTCACACTCAATTTAAATGTGTCTGGCAATTGCATATCAACTTTCCCGCAAATGAACCATCTTCTTTTGAACTTCAGGTTCACATTAATTTATATGAGGATCAACATTCATATATATTATGCATTTCAACAAACTTGATCCAACTGCTTCTTTCTCCCCCTGATGTTGGGTATACACACATATCGAATTATCAATAAGCAAATCTTGCTATAAATGAATCTCCAATCTTTTAGTCAATAGTCTCAATAATGTTGTGATTTGATGGAGATTACCCAACATCTATTCCCAACCTTCTTTAAAGACCAGATTAACTATGCTGTGATGGAGCATAATATACTGTATAACCAACGGTCCGAAGATGGGAGATATTTTGTGACCAAGAACCAATGGGGAGATCTTATGATCTTATAATATCTTATTGGCTTGATGCACATTATTGCTGCATATAAAATATCAATTTCTCAAGTAATAATATTTCATCAACAGTCTTGCAATCAATTGTCAATGTTCCCCCAGATTTGTTTAGATTTATTTCCAATGATATACAGTCTCTTATTGATGAAAGATCCCAGCATTATCTAGACATATAGTCTAGTAACATAAGTAGGGATATGTACCCGCAAGTGGCTTAATCATTAAAACAAGTGCGCACAATGCCAACTTGCGTCACACAATAGACCATCTAGTCGATGCATCGTAAAAATTACCTAGATGGTTAACACCGCGGATTGATCAGTCCGCGTTCACGTCCCTGAATCATTCTTAAACTTGCTGGTGATGCTAGGCCATTCTCATCTTAGGAAGGCCGTGTAATAAGTTTTGCAGCAAACAAACACATGGAAATCCATTGATTGTAAAAGCTTCTGGATTTTCAATCAATGACCAAATCAAATTTTGTGCATCATAATTGATCCGGGATAGCCCAACCGGTCATGCCAAATAATAAATCATCAAACCAACTTCAAGTTGGTGCCAGCTTCAGGCTGCTATATGTGCCAGCTTCAGGCTGGATATGATAACATAGGGAAATTATTTACCAGCTGTAAATTACATTTCTATCAGCTAACTTAAAGTTAGTCTCAGTTTTGGGCTGTGCAAAACTGTGTATTTAATAACTTAAAAATACTAATTTCAGGCTAGTGCATTCCAGCTTCTGGCTGGATATGACAATTTCCAATAACCCGAATTTTTATATAGCACAATCTAAAAAAAAACAATGCTGGTAAACTTTTCACAACTTGTTTGTTAGCTACAGCAATAGTCTTTTAATATAGAGATATTCAGCATCTCAGCTCTTGCAGAGCGTAAATATTTTACTCTTCTAGAGCACGTTATACTACAATAAAACTTATGCTCTTCTGGAGCTTAATATATACTCTTCTAGAGCGTAATAAACTTATGCTCTTCTAGAGCATATTAATCCTCTTCTCCATTTTTAGGTTGTACAATCATATATTACTTATGAATAATTTCCATTCTATTAAATACAGAATATGTCACGCATTGTCTTCAGGACAAATGCCAGAGTCATTAAAATAGTGGCTTCATGTTCATATTAAGAATTTAATAATAACATGCATGTGTTTATAACAATTAATAATATAAGTTAAACATAAAATAAGAACATTCAATATTAGCTTATACCTTCAGGGTATATTGGCATCCACACATATAATTCTCCCCCTGTGGGTGTCAATTTTGCATAGTCTTCGGGACTAAAAACGTAAGGCATTATTCGAGAGACAATTATAAATTACTGAAAAGTAAATAAAATAGATCGCAACGCGTAATAATATAAATTGAACATAAAATAAATTGAATATAAAATGAATTGCTCCTTCAGGGTAAGCAAGTATAATATCAATATCCATCTTCGTGATGGTCATACAATATCCATCTTCTTGATGGTTATACAATGTCCTCCTTCTGGTGGTTTATGTTTTTATTCTTAATTTCTTTTTGAGGGATCTTCAGGATCTTTTGAACGGTAAGACTTCAAGTCTTCGTTGTATTTTCCTTTATTGAGTCTGCTGGACTCTTATATTTAGTCTACCAGACTATTATCATATAAATTCTTGTTCTCATTTAATACCCATAACAAATTTCTTCCGGAAATTTTGAGGGTCTTAAATTCAAATATCATAATTTAATAAGTAAATGCTTAATTAAAATAAATAAGCAAGGGGCCTATAATAAATCAATAAAATTAAATTGCAGCAAAATAAAAGCGATGGGCCTTATACGAGCCCAATTAAAAATGTAAAGAAATAGGCGGCTTAGCCGGCCATTATGGGCCTTTCATGAGCCCAAATAAAGTATAAATAAAATTAAAGGCATGAATTTAAATGCAGTGGGCCCTTTGATAGCCCAATAGGAATTTAAATAAAAACAAAAAAATATGCTTACTCGATAAATCTTTCAGCAATAATATATATAATATACATTACTAATATCCGGTTACTATTCCGGTATGTATATGCCATTAGCCTTCTGGGCTTGGCGGGGAAAAACCCAAGGCGTCGGATTCCGATCGAACACTTCGAGGTTTGTCGGATCGGCCAAAAATGCTATTCACGGTTGCCAGATCGGTCAAAATTACTATTCATGGTCGCCGAAAATTACTATTCACGCTTTCCGGACTTGCCGGGAAATAACCTGAGGTATAAAATTCCGGCCAAACACTTCGGGGTTCGCCGGGAAAAATTCGAGGCGTTCGGATTTTGGTCAAAATTACTATTCACGATCAAAATCACGAGGTCTCAAATTCCGGCCAAACACTTCTGGGTTTGCCGGTTTCCGGCCAAAATCACTATTTACGGTCGTCGGACATTACTATTCACCGTGCCGGATTATTTTGCCGAGGCATCAAATGACGGCCAAACACTTCTGGGTTTGCCGGATTCCGATCAAAATCATTATTCACGGTAGCCGGAAAGTACTATTCACATGGCCAAAATTACTATTCACGAGACCGGATTTACTATTCATCGCCGAATTCCGGCTAAACACTATTCATAGGCCAACAACAAATTCCCGGATCTCACCATGAGCTCACAATTCATTAAATTATCCGTAAACAATATTAATTAAACAATTATTCATTTCGTGTATGACCAAATTGGATAAATAAATTATTTAAGGATTAAATTGCAGGGACTTACCTGCATAAAACCGAAAACGCGAGGTACTAAAGTGCAAAATCGTCATCTCCTTCAAGTTTCCCGCAGCTCCACCATCTTCTCCTCGGCGCGGCGGCGACAGGCACGGGAGGAGGGCGAGGTCGGGTCGTCGGTTGCGTGCGACGCTTGGCTCCTCTCTGGTGGTTACTGCAGATCGATGCAGCGTCGTCGCAAGGGAGGAGCTGCAGATCGGGTCGCGGCATCGTCGGCTTCTGCTCGGCAAAGCAGCGGCGGGACGAAGCTGCAGGTGGCGGTCGGTGTGAGCAGCGGCGCGGCAAAAAAAAGGGAAGACAGTTGCGGTCGCGGCCGGTGGTGGTGAGGAGGAGCAGCGCGACGCGAGGGAGGCCAGACCCGTCTGGACTCGCCGGGTTGCCGGATCTCGCAGCGGGTCAGAGGACCGCCGTCAGCGGAGGGAGGCGTTGAAGACGTCGGCGCGTCGGCGACATCGTGAGGAACACGATGGTGTGGGTGGTGTCGTGGACGGCGTCGGGTTGTCCTCGCCGGCGGCGGTGAACAGTGCCGGTCAGAGCATTTTTCTCTTTTTTTATTTTTTTTCTTTCTTTTTCGGTTTTCAGCGAAACGAAACGATGCTCGGGTAGAGAACGTTCGTGCTGATAACGTGTTATAAATAAATGGGAGAAGAAGGAGAAGATATGAGAGGAATAGAAATTTTCCGGTGAGGGGGAGAGAATTCCGGTGAGCTTCCTGTGAGGTCAGGCTTCAACCGGTTTTTCATTTTCTATCACATTTCTCATTTCTTACAACATATATATAATAAATTTTAGTATGTATTTGGTATGTATCACAATGACATGCATACAAATATAAATACATTGTTTTATAACAGATTGCAAATGTTGTCAATATTTATGCTTTATTGGCCCAAAATTGTGATAAATGTCTACAGTTTTTTCTTTGAAAACAATTCACAAAGATCTTAGCATTTGGATTGATTCTATCATATTACACGTATTAATCATCTCATTTAAGATTGGTACAAAGTATGAATGATTTGCCATCCTTTCTGGCCTTTCAGTTAATCATGGGTTTCTGCATCTCAGGCCCCGTCTCACTCCTGAACTGATCAGGCACTGGGATGTTTAGCTCCGAACAAACAAGCTGAATGATTTTTCTTGTCGTGGCCCCCAGTGACATTTTGTTCAGGGTCACCGCTATAGCAAACTTGTTCTTAAAATCACAAAAACCTGTAGATCCGCCCATACCTGAATGCCCGAAACCGACATATGATCCGTCTTCTAAACCGATCCTCGCAAACCCAAGTCCAAACTTCCCATTTGGAAGGGCCAAGCTCCCGTAGTCATTCACACCCAAGAAGGCGTCGTGAATGCTAGTGTTGTTAAACAACTTGACGTCAGTTTTGAAGGAATCATCACCCCTAACCAAGTGGTCAGGTGTGCTAGCATTACTGCTACTGCCACTGCTGCTATCATTAACAAGCCTGGTGTAACCGTCGCTGCTACCGTTTCTTGCATGTTCTCCATAGTTAACATAGTCCCCGTCATCCGTATTGACTTCAGAATCAGCCAATTCTGTCCATGAAGCAGAAGCAGCATCCTTACTCTTCTTCCTTCTCCCGTGTTGCGGTTTTTTCTCAGGAGAAAATTTTGGAATGTGAGGGTGGCTACCAAGGGGTGGCTTGGACGAAGAAGAGTGTGGTGGTGGGAATGCACCTCCATCAGCAAGGGCTGCATAGTAACGTGCGAGAGCACGAGCAGAGCAATGTCCATTGGCAGCAGGTAAAATGGCACGACGAGTGTTTAGCATGTTAAATATAGCAGGCAAAGAAGTTATTGCTTGGGCAATGTTGTGTGCCTGGAAGGTAGAGGGAAGGTCAGAACGATTACTAATCTCTGACAGCTGGCTGAGATCACTTGTATCTAGCGTCAGTGTTGCAAGTCGAGATTCCACGCCTGGAAGGAGGACACCAAAGCATATATCCCGATTATATAAGTAGGGCATGATTATCAGACTGATTTTAGCTTAAAGCGGGAAAATGGTGAGCATGCTTTGTCAGCTTTTGTAACAAGAAAGCAAGAAGGCTGAGAAGAAATATGCTAGGGCCATACCTGGAGGGATTCCAATATACAGTTCACCGTCAATTTTCAGAGGATGAATAAGCGCTTCTTCAAGGATCTCCTGAAATTTCTTCCCAGAGGCATGCTGTTCAATTAAGCATATTTCATTTGTCAGGTTTCTATTATCATTACATAATATCTAACAGATGCGTGGGAACTTCCATAATGATGATAGTGGAGACGGGGAACCAAATTCTGTAAGCTATTGAGGAGATTCATGTTAGTTTCATTCACCCAAATCCCAAGGAATAATTTCATTCCACCTCATCTGCTCAGGAATAATTTCCTAATCTCCCTGTTGTTTTAGTTGCAGCAATTGAATTTGATTTCATTTTTCAACTATAAACATGAAAACGTACCTCAATGATCCCACCACAAAGCCAGCCAAACGACATATAGTGGTATAACTGCTGCTGACCAGGTTCTGTCTCAGGTTCTGACATAGCAATCTCATTCAGGCATCCATCCCAGTCGTTCAACAACAAAGGGTTTTCTCGCAAGTTGGCAAGTGCATTTTGCAAACCAGACGTATGGTTTAGCACATGATGGACCTAAAAACAAGGTGCAAGTGAGCAGAGAGAAGCAGATCATAAGGTAATTGGATATGTTCAGCAGAACCTAGACCTTTAAGACAAAAGTTCATACCTTAATGAGATTTTTCCTGTTTGTTCCGAATTCTGGCCAAACATTGGCAACATTTTCATCAAGCTTGAGTTTTCTACGATAAAAATGCAAAATTCTGTAAGAAAGCGAAAACTACCAAAAAACACGAAACCATTTGTTATCATACAACATTTTTACATACCCCTTGTCGACAAGCCAATGTAACATTCCTGCCGTGATGCCTTTTGTTGCAGAAAAAACAGGGAAAAGGCTGTCAGGCTGAACTGGACGAGGATCATATCTCCCAAGTACTCCAGCAGCCGTGTCAATTATCACCTTACCATCTTTGTAGGCGCATACCTTGAGTCATAGTTACCGAAGAACTTATTAAGATGAACAGAGCAATAAGCCAGTGCTCACGTTTTTACATGTCAAACAAGTCAAACTTGATATTGCTGTGACTGGTAAGCAAGTTCATAAGGAAGTTCATGCACAAATTGACACAAAAATAAAGTAAAAAAGGGATGAGGGAGAGCTTACTTCTAAATCATCTATGAAACAGGAACATACTCCAATTCAAAACTAACATCATATTCCAACTGCTTTTTTGTACGGTAATATATAGTGTGAATACATTTCATAGAACTATATTCCTCTGACCTTGTTCCAAATTAGGTTCTGAAGAAAAATATTTTGAATGGTGATGATCATTTCTAAAGTTTACCACTGTCATATTCCATTTCAGATAACTAGCATCAAGAATGAAATGAAGACAAAACAAGCAAAGCAATAAGAAGAGAAAACAAACAATTTTGGATTTGTGCTGCATAATCAGAAAAAAGAAACAGCTGTTCAGATTACCACAGAGAACAGATGAGTATAATGACACAGACCTGAACACCAAGAATTTTGTCGTCATTACCAAGCTCAACTAAGAGCCGCCTGAGCTTTGCCTCCACATCAGAATGAACTGGTGTATCACAGATCCATTGTTTATTTACTGCTGGGCCGCTCTTTATATTTCTGACAAAGGAGATCCCAGTTCAAAACAGAGATGACATAGAAACAAACAGGAAACAATTGGTGCACCGTGCGCAGACTAACCCTAGTAGTACAGATTCTGCAAACGGTCTCATGATCTCCTGATATACTATGCGAACATCCATGGTCGAAGAAAGCCCTGAATTCATATCTAAGAGTCAATAAAGGTTCAATTATTTGGACAAGAAGCTAATCCATTGGTGTAACAGATACAGACCTCTTAGAAGATTGAGGACACGGAAAAAAATAATAATATCACCAGGAAATGCATCAACCTGCAAAAAGATTGTTACTAGTATAAAGTACCCTGGTCAATAAGCAGATCAAAAACATATTGCAAAAACGCTATAGAGACTTACTGGATTAAAGCGTTTCATTTCCTTCTCGTTCATTTTCATTTTTTCCTGGATCACCTTCATGTTTTTGGATCTTTGCTCGGACAAATTTTTTGCAGTTTCCTAAACAAAAGCATTCTTATATGTTGAGCTTCTTGTGATTCAAATAAAAAATGTTAAGTAATAGGCATCGCATACTTACAACAGCTTCTTTTGCAGGTGTTGACGTGCGGAAGATTACATTTGTTACCTCCATAGCCTGCTCTGGCATGTCCAACCGCAGCTTAAGTCCCATTTCTGCAAAGGAAGACAAAAGAGCCACATGATCCCCCTGTAAACATAGCATATCAAATTGTCAGTTACTTCATCTTGGAAAGATAAAATTATTCAGAAGATGAAAAAGTTCTAAGCATGGAGACAACAATTACTGCACATAGCTGAAATTTTCAAGTAATGATACTGAGAGAAAATGAAAAAGGCACAACCTTCCAAATAGGTCAATGCTCAACAATGACATTCAACTATGAGTACCAATGTGCAAACGCTGTACATGATTACAAAATAAGGGCCACATACTTGTACCTAATTCATATACAGACACATAGAGGCAGAAGTTCACACAAACCTCAGCAGATGCAAGAAACATTTTGGCTAGAGCCTGTTTAGTAGAGCCAGATAGCTTCTTTGTAAGCCCAAAGTCGAGCAAAATTGGACGATGTGGGGGTTCCTTGCTCACAAGGAAATTTCCTGCAAGATAAGAAAGCATTTGAGAAACAAGAATGATTTAATATTTTATTACATAACACATCCTCTTACTATCCTCCAAAGTAACTCCAGAAGCACGAGAGAGGGAGAGTACCAGGATGAGGGTCACCATTAAAAAATCCATCAACATATATCTGATGGGCATAGGCACGTGTAATTTCTTCCACAATCCTTTGTTTGTCAACGCCATGAGTTTCCAGAGCAGCATGGTCGTTTAGACGAATTCCATCCATATACTCTGAAACTAGAACCTTTTCTGTGGACTTTCGTTTAAGGCAACAGCACATAGAGGATTATAAATCAACCAAAGCCTTTTGATAATCTATGCATAGTCGAGAGAAATATTATCTCACAATATAAAGAGAACCAAAATAAAAAAAATCTAACAGCTGTAGGCAGCTTGTAGTATCCCAATAAATTCAACAAACATGGTGCTACAGAAGCTTGCCATTAGAGTAACCAAATGGATGCAGCCTTTCACATTTCAAGTTAACATCATATTCATTATTTGACAACACATTTGATGTCTTCTGCATTGAAATTCTGTTAGTACCGCAACGGCATTGGTCCAGTTCACCAACCAGAATCCCAATTGGTTGAGGTCCAAAACACCGATATTTTCTTCATATTTTCAGTATTTAAAGACCTCATAGTGAAATTTTTATAGTTTTAAAGTACCATTTACTCACTCTAGGCCAAAATCTAAATATAGGAACACTTTGACTATCGGTAAGGCTAACAAAGATGTCTGCGATAAGAACAACAATATTGCCCCACATACAATGAGTTGATGTGATTCCTTAAAAAAGAGATACTCCTGGTATTTCATCCTGAATATTGATAGGATAAAAGGCATGCTTGAACATCTACCTCTTGACAAATAAGAAGAGAAGACTGATTTATTGCACTAAAGTTTCAAGCAGAGAAATACCTGGATAACTTCTGGGATCAAAACATCAACCAGGTTGGAAGGACCATCATTCTTATGTTTGTTTTTGCAGCCAAGATTTTGAGCTACTGTTCTGGTATTCTCTATTCATATACATACAAAAAAAGAGTAAGTAGCAAATCTAAATGCCAAAAAAGGTTGAAAAATGCAATAAGGAACGAGAAAATCAAAAGAAGCACTGGAATGGACACACTCAATTTGAACTCTAAAATGCTTTCACTTTCTCTACAAAGATATTTACAAAGAGTGCTATGAAAAGAGACTTCCAAATCCTAACTTACAAGAAAATAGCCGACTGCTAAACTACTGTTAGCTATCACTCTTATCTTCACAATCTCAAGCAATAGTATTACAAATTTTCCAAGGTATGTTTCTTTGGTGCGAGTATATCTGCTACTATGAATTCCATTCTGCATTTCTGCTGCTTCTAATCCCATTGAGTTACACTGGGTAAAACAAAATCACCATCAAGGGCGCCATTTCCCGGGTTATCCCTTAATCACCACTAGCGTAATGTTAGACATAATAAGGAAAACGCCAGCCCTCCTATTGCTGCCACTGCCACCTTCGGCATCATCCAAAGCTTGTCTATAAACATTACAGCCCTGATGTGATTATCAATATTTTATTGCTGCTGCCAACATACCGCAGCCTTGCCCTTCACTATCCATCGCTAGATTGCTGCCACACTAGTGCAGCCTCCCAATTCTAACATCAAGACACCCCATTACCCTTTTGATTCGGATAAACTTCATAATTAAATCCCATTGCGGGATTCTGCAAGGAAAGAAACTTTTCATTGTTCCAATGAAGGAACTAATTCTCTGCAAACCTAACTACATCTGGAGTTTCATTTATTATTCAGTTGCAGAAAGAGCTATAAACCTCTTTGAGTCAAGAACAAGTAACTTCCTGGCAGCACTTCATTAGCAAAAGTATCACAAACACAAGCATACCAGCTTCATGATTGAAATCAAGTTCTTTCGGAGCTTCTCTGCACCATTCATCTATCATGGGATTGAAGTCATACTGTGGCTCTGCCCATGCTATCCAGTCAATGATTGCCTTAGCATTTTTCAAGTCCTACAGCAGAAGTAAAAGCATAACAATATTGTTATCGTGGCTCTTAGTTTCCATTCCAGAAGCTTATAAGCTAAAGAGAACAACCTCCAATATGATTTTCTTTATGCCCGCATGTTGAACTTTGACAACTACCTCCCGCCCATCTATCATTGTTGCACGATGAACTTGTGCAATCTGCAGTGAAAATGAGTGGAAGCAATAAGATTATTCAAGAATATAAATGTTCTTGCTATTGGAGGATATGGGGATGAAAGGCGCTGAACTGTGGAATATTTTGCTTACTAGCAAAGTTCCTCCGGGATTCAACTAGGACACTAGAAGCTACCAAGAACAAAAGAAAGAACCCAGAACTATGTGAATTTTAGAGAGGAGGAAAGGAGAGCTAAGCACTTAAGTTTTGCACTTTTGTTGTGCATTTGAGTTGTATGAAACAAAGAGCTAAAGAGCTCTATTTATAGGATGCGAAGAACACAATTCAGCTCAAAGCATTTAAACTAGGAATTAAGACACAAATCAAAAGTAATAAAATCGTAAAATTTGATCTTTGTAACTCCCACTCAACGTTTAGAAACTGAAATGACAAAATGCAAAGATTCTGCTAAATTGACCCAACATTCAAAACCTGAGAAATAATCTGACAATTTATTCTGCATTAATGCCATTGAATAATTCATCCCAAAAATCAAAAGAGTGAAGTGTAATAAACCTGCTAACTCACAATTGAATAATTGATTGGAAGTTTTTTTTTTGAATACTCTACAAAACCTGACTCGGCAAATTGAACTAAAGGTATTAATACTTAAAACCATTTTAACGTTTTGACTTTGACAAAATAAAGACAAGCAAAACGTTAAAATTGAATGGAAATAGTCTTTTGAAATACTCCTTTATATAACAGCTATATCAGGGGGAGGGAAAAGGTACTTGCCGATGCTGTTGCCAGAGGAGTTCTGTCAAAATCTAAGAACAACTCATCTATAGACTTCCCCAATTGTTTCTGTATGGTCTGGCTAACCTGTGCAAAGGAATTTCGAATTAGCCAACAGGCCATAACCAAGCTGTTTATAGATGCAGATATAAATAATAAAATCACCTATTCTGCATGCTCCAAAATTTATCACAATGCAGAAGAGTAAAATTCGATACGTACAAGTTTGTATTTCTCATTGCACATGAAATAAACAGTTAGAGACCCCGGGTCAAGAATAACCAAAACAAAGAAATGAGACGAGACAAACAAGCAAAAGAAGAAAACAGAAAAGTTGGTAAACATCAGAATCACAAACAAAAACCCAAGTGAGCTAGCAACCGTGATCCTTAGTCCCTATGAAAACAGAAGACATGAATCATAGTCCCTATTGTTGAATTAGGCAATGACCTCTTTCAAGGGACGGGGTGGAAGGGAGTCCTGCAACTGCTTGAGAAGGGAAATGTATGCATTAGGAAGCACATCAGCACGCGTCGACAAGTACTGTCCAAGTTTTACCCACAAACCTTCCAACTCTATCATCAAACTGAGGACACGCTTCGCATTACGCTCGTGAGCCTTCTCCCATAATGCAGCCCTTTTGGACTTGTTAATCCAATACTCTCTCTTCTGTAAAGTCTATAAAAAAACGAGACACATAAGGTAGGGAGAGAGAGGGAGAGAGAGAGAGAGAGAGATTAAGTGATATAGTTGCATTTTCAATGATTATCAATTCAGGGGGCAACTAGCAACCAAGCATTATACCTTATAATCCAAGTAGATTATTATTGCCAGAGTGAACACCTTCACACGTCTTTTGTAGATATTCCCCCACCCCATTGCAGGCGAAGACAGAACCAGGAAGAACAAACTTCGACAGATCTGTACTTAGAAAAACAACAACACCCGACCAAGTGATGTTAGGATGAACTTCCCACTCCAACAATCAAGTTCTTCATTCTGAGCAGTATAGAGTGACGGAAATCAACATGCAAAAGAAGTAATTTCTTTTGTTGAACTACCAGACAGATACTGCTGGTTGCTAAAAAATTTCAACAATGACGGTTCTTCAAATTAATAAGGTGTAGCCAAGCAAGAGCACGATCCTGGCACATAGACTAGAGGTCTTTCTTGTCTAAAACTTTGGTCAAATTTCGAATTCCATGGAAGAGTGGAAAAAAACAACATAAACCCACCACTAAGCTCACCAAGTACATGCAACTTTTAACATTTAGTTCTAAAAACACTAGCAGTACCAAGAGCTTCAGTAAATTTGATTAGATAACAATTACATTAAAATTGGAAAGTTCCTTCTAGTCGAACCAAAGCCACAGCACCGACACAGCTATTATGATCATCATTCTCTCCCAAAAACAACACTAATAGACTGGCCATTCAATTGAAGACGCAGATAGACGGTCAAGTTCAATACAAAGACAGAGCAACAAGCATGAAGGAGAGAGCAATTACAAAAGTACAGCAGATAACCTGACTAAATTAAGCTCCTAACATTTCCAATAGTCATGCATTAATCACGGATTACACATGCAACAAACAAAAGCATCGGGATAATCTACTTAAAACAGATTAAAGAATTTAGACGGGGAAAGAGCCTTACCTACCTACACCCCACAAGTCCAGGAAAGGTCTCCCCTCGAAGTTTGATCACACGCAGGCACGGGGAGAGAAGGAGAAGAGAGATGGATAGAGAAGGAAATCACTAAGCGCATAAAATGCGTGAAATTCCTCGAAACGATCGGATGTAGGTGTCGTTTTCTTCGTAAGAACAGGGACAATTAGATACTGGACACAACACCCCGTGTTGGTTCTTCTTTGTTTGGTGTTGTTGTTGTTGTTGGTTGTTGCCCGAAAGCAAAGCTCGAGATGGATTCTAGTAATTTGCATGGGGGAGATGCCCAATCATCGCCTGACACGTAACTCCACGCACACGTGGCGCGATCTCGGGCGCGTTCAGACCCCAGCCCGCCAAGTGGTTTTTTTATTCGGGGCAACAGAAAGTCAAAAGCGGGTTCTCATCAGTTCGCGTGGAATCACAGAAGGGAATATGGGCCGTGCGATCAAGTGGACGGAAGGGAAATCGCAGCCGCACAAGCTGTTCCAAAAGGTGTGGCCTTAATGGTTCGGTTGCTGGTGATTGGTTCCAATTAGTTTCAAAATGTGGTTAGAGTCGTTGGGTTGATTCGTTCATTGGGCGGAGCTTGATGTTAACGTTTGGAAACTTGGACTAGTAGGTTCTGGTTTCTAGGTTTTGGGTTCTTTTTGGTGTGGACTTCCACTAGCCCAGTAATTTCATTTAATTGTTTTTAGTTTCTTCTTCCTAGACGTCTACTGTTAATTAGCCACCCAATAATTTCAGTTTGGTCAATCTCCTTCAATTTGTAACGGTGTTGTCTAATAAATTTTCAGCCACAATTTATCTTGTAGATTGTAAGAGGGCTTAGAATTAATAATACTCGTTTATTTGAAGATTTTGTCTTGTGTTAGTGTATGACATAGAATTTCTAGTCTTTTTTTTTTTATCAAAAGCACGTGTCATTATCATGTGATTTTAGGTAACGTCTCGACAAAAAAAAAATTAGGTAACGTCAAATACTATATAACGCACACAAACATACACTAGGTAATTAGGAGGCGATGCGAGACTCACATCAGAGACCACAAAAAATCCATCGTCCTGTGTATTTTACTAGTATTTTTCTAAGTTTTGACAATTTCTTTTCGTAGATCTTGAAAATTACTTACCTGGAAGAATCAATAGAGTAAGACCACGCTACAGCCCACAGGTATGATCCGGAACCCATGCCTACTGCTTATCTGGACCGGACAGGATTGTTATGCATTTGGGCTATAGTGCGTGCATTGGATTTCGAAGAAAACGAGACGATTGTTAGAGATGGTTTATGAAACATAAGAACGGTCCAGTCCATGGATGACCAAGCCATATATATTGGGCTGGAATATCGTTTCACTGGGTTTGTTGCGCCTGCTCTTTCAGAGAAGTGGGCTGACATTTGAGTTTCTGTATGTATCGTTCAGCTCCAGACTACAGAGTATGTTTTTTTCCTTCCTCAATAGTATGGAGTACACATCGGAGAACCAGAATAATCAGAAACTAAGCTATAAATCCAACAATGATCCATCAGTTGTGTTAGTTAGGGTTAGTTTGGTGCTTACAGTGGCCTTTAGGAGTATTATCATCAAACAAATTTTATTGGAGCATGCATGTCCTATACGTACATTTGCACAAGTAGAAGTGGCGTATAAATGTACAGTACTGGAAGGTAGAAACTAGAAACCAAGTCCAATATTCCGGCTCATCTGAAGTTTGTGAAGCTAAGCAAGAGTTGTGGATTTGCATTTAGCCATATACTGTCGTCCCAGTAGTATTTGGCAGGTTGTTCGTACTCTACTATCGGTATGCGTCATTTTGTACGTCATTCTGTCCCTGTCTCCACTCATTGTACTATGCATATCTTTTGCACCTATCACAATCTGTACTGCACATGATCATTTAAGCATATTTTGGCTTACAAAATAGACTATATGCGAGTACACGAAAATTATAAAATCACTTTTTCTTTTCCGAATCTTAACATAGGTTTAATTATTAGGTAATTACATTCTACTTTCTTTTCGCTTGATTTGGTATTTTGAAGATTTAATATCAAGCGTTTTTATGATCAAATAGTCAGGTTCTATCTTCCTCCATTCATGACTAATTAAATATATCAGTAAAGGAGATGGTAATTAACAGACTGTAAATTAAAATAAATCCCAAATATATATGTATAGTAGAACTTTAGAAGTAGCTAGTACGTACGGAATTAAGCTTTGATTACACTTCCTCAAATTTAAGGTAGATTTTCATGGATGAACTATAGCTAGGGGGGAGGATTCAAATGAGTGTCTCTCGATCTGCATCATAGAGAATCATGAAGAGCCAGCGTGAATCCATAATATTAAGCTAGTGTTACTATAATTTTACTATATGGTAGCTAGCTAGCTAGGCTGGCTAATATGGTTGACAGACAAGAAATATATATGGTACTTTCCAGACAGTATTCCTAGATGAAAGGCAACCTGGTCGATCGTGCATGGGTAAGAAGGAATTTGATCGTGTGGCCATATGGGAAGCGGCGGCCAAGCCGCAAGAAAGGACGTTATAATTACAAGCCTCCTTCATCAAAACGTAATCAGAACAAGGTATATCGCGACGAAGATTGAGGATGCTTTCACGAAAGAGTGTGACAAAGGAACACAAGCTCATCATGGATGCCCTTGAGTGGAGGCTACAAAGCTTCCTACTTTAGTGATTCCCTTTTCTCATGACAGCTATTCTCCATCCTTATGTTTTCGACCAAGTTGTCCTGGTGTAACTATGGGGCTCCCCTCGAGTAATAACAAGTTTTACAACCAAGGAATGGCGCGTGTAACTTCGGTTTCACTGTACTCCCACAAATTTTCAAAGGACAATATCCGTGCATTGCTGCCATTCTTTACATTAATTTAGGTCTCCAATAATTTGAGAGGTTTATTTTATAATCTCTTTGTTAATTTATTTCAATTCTTATTCTGTCGTTGAAAATTTCGAAGTTCAAGTGAGATTCCTTATGTTCATCATATACTGCTCCCACCCAAATCTTTGAATGTCTCTTTGCACGGCACGTATGCCTAAGATGTTAGAACCATATCCTCTTCAAAGATTATAGCCATTCAACATTTCGGACCATTCCATCGCTTTTTCTTGGCAATTTTTTTGAAAGAATAAGTGGGCCACAAAATATCTAGATATTAAGTGGGATCCATCAATTGCTCAACTGCGTAACTAGTAACAGGACGAATTTAGCAATTTGGCATATTTCTGGCAGTGCTTTTTGGCAGCCTGGCCTTTGGTTGGCACTACGGTCATTTTTTTCTTTTTTCTTGCGGATGATGATGATGGCCCATGCCTCTATGATGCACCCTTCCTTTCTGGATCCATCATTCCAATCTATAAATAGACGTGTTTCCTTGTAGTTAAGGCGCCGCACAAAAGGAAATGTAGCATTAATTGGCCTAAAAGCCTAGGGCCTCGCATGAAGTAGCAGGTAGCGTAATTCAGCCAAGGATGACTTGCCGGCTAGAAATCCTGGTGACTAGTTGCCTAGCTAACTATAGCTGGTGTATCTGCAGCCGGCAAGTTGTTCTTGGCTACATTATACTCTCTTCTTCTCATGTAAGGCCTAGAGGTGTAGCAAATTGTTAGAAGGGGGAGGAAAGAGCATAATTATACGGGAAGCTAAGAAAGAATGAAGAAGGTCAGTAAGCATGAAATCCCTTTTCGCTCAAGCTCATCTACGAGGAAGGTTTGTACGTATCATTACTTTTCTTTTATATATTAAGAATGTACGTAGTATAATACGTGAACATGCATGTCCTTCTCATCTCATATATTATCATGGTAAATAACTGTTTCCACCTTAAACTAAATTCAAATTATTGGGTGAGGACTATGCTTTTTTTTAATTCTCATTCTCATTGAGAAAAAAAAATATTAAGTGCTTGTAAAATGACATCATACTGCAAAGCATATTAATTCTTGTAATGGTGGTAACTACCCATTAATTAATAGACTAACATTGACATGTACACTTTGCTAGGATTAATTAGTTCAAAACTCCTGGGCGGAATGTCGTATGCTGGTCCTGGAGTCTTTGCATATCCTTATCAAAAGGGAGCCACCAAACTGCTACTCTGCTGACAAGTGTAAACAGTAAAATTTGAGTGTCGTCAAAATTCTGCTAATTTGATTATGATATCCGATAATTAATGCTTTTGCTTACCTTATCGCTTAAAAGCATGGAAGCTGATGACCCGCAATTAGTTCGAGAAGGAAAAGGACAAAAGTGAAACAAAATCAAACGACAAATATGGATTTATATCATGAAAGCTATATCATGTTACGTACTTTTCGTGCGGTGGTCGCTTTTTAATCATCGTGCACCTGAAAATTTGTATAAAGTTCCATTTTGCGCGGATAAAAATGTCTGAAAGGTGTAAAAGAAGAGGAAATAAAGTGACAGAAAAGGTACCCGGCCAGCCCCACGAGGCCACTACATTAAATCGATCGGGAGACAACGACGACATCATGTTGTTTTGGGCCTAGGAACAATGAATACTGAATCATCCATCTAATCATGGGAGACAAAGTCTACAACTTGACATTGAAAATATTCATTTTTCGTCGGGTTGGATTTCATGCATGTCGAAAGATTCCGGTCAGTATTGTTACTTTGTACGATACAATGATAATGCATAGGTAATTAAAAAAGATGGGTAGTACTGATGAACTGTAGGCTGTAGCTATCTCAAATGATACTAGAGTTGTATGCATGGCTAAAGGTCGTCTCGAGTCCCGTCTCCCCTTGTAGACCAAAAAAATTCAGAAGGTTGGGCTGGTGCGATCAGTAGGAGCATCAAGGCAGGTATACCTTCAATAAGTCTCTGAATGCAGATCTTACCCGTCTTTCTGTTTTCAAATTCCCTGAGCAGTGACTGCAATTTTAGCTGGACCCTGTACAAAAAGTTGGAACTTTCTCAGTCTTTCTATCCATCTGTCAGAAGTTAGTGCTTTCAACTGTACATTTTTTCTTGGTAGAGTACTGTGGTAATCCAAAGAAATTAAGCTGAAGGCTGGTATATATTCATGGGGGCGCTAGCTCATGTCTCATATATGTACGTGGTTTTTTGTTTCCTTTCTCTTGTATTTTGATTTTCCATGTCGCCTATATATATATATCAGTCAACCAGATTCAGGGATAAAGTATAATTGTAGGGCATGCAGCAGAAACTATACTTCGAGCAGAAGGATGAGTAGAAGAAAACATCCCCCCAAATTAAGAAGATGCATGAGCAGTTCTTAGAGAACCCGTTGCTTAAAGAATGTGTTCCACAGCTTCCACTGCTAGTTGAGTACTTACAAATTCATGAAATGGCAACCCAAGTGCCAGATTCATACTCATTTATTTCTCAGAGCAAAAGTTTTCATGGGCCGGAGACGGCCTAGGCTATTGAGGGTCTGGCTATATATGGACATTATAGTATCTGAATTCTGCGACAAAGGGATATGACATATTATTCTTCAGAATCCCACCATCACCAAGAAGTTTATGGTCTATTGATGATGCTTTAGGTTTTAAGACAAGTTGAATCTAATACTTGCAGGTTTTAATGCTAACCTCGTCAATTCAGCATATCCTCTTCAACTGATGCTTATATCAGGATAAGATCGATAGCAGATTTCTCTTTTTGCACGGAAAGAGATTCCTAGCTTTCATTGCCCCTGGCTTTGATATTGTCCTTTAAAGCCATCAAATCTGAAACTTACACATCAAAGGAAAAAAAAACATCTATCAATTATAAGCCATATCTTGATCGGGCTCTTTCGCAGGAATTGTATCAATTGACATTTTCCCAGTTCACCTTATAGGCTAAGCGACAATCCGAGAACTCTAGAAAATTTGTTTCCACACAACGAAAAAGAATAGGTTCTAAGATCTTGTGGTGACCCCACCAGTTTGTTTTTTAAAAGCCATGAAGCAGATTCTTGAAAAAATAACAATAACTTTACCTAAAAATTAAAAAAGAAAACCCACGAAGCAGAAAATATTGAAAGGCTAGTATCCTTTTTGCATAGAGAATTTTTTTTAAGAAAAAAGATTAAGCTGATTACATAGTGACACGTAGCTACGATGTCCTGCTCTTTCGGAATATTATAGCTTTTTGTGCTTAACTTTCCACCTTTATTTTAATTCTGACTGCAGACTGGAGATCAATGAAAGACAGAACATATACTCTGGATGGTCAGAATTCAGTTTTATTTTTGCGGTACCCATTGTAAGTCAATTGCCTTTCCTAGATTCGATTCCCACAAAACATGAGAGCACGTACGGTCCTAAGCACATAATTTTTTCTTTGTCTTCTCGCCCCATAAATGGAAGTGGGGGCGAAAGTTACTCTGAATGGAAACCCATTATTATGACGCGCCATGCTCCCAATCAGATGTGCTCTGTTTTGATGCTTTGCGCTTATGTGGTTGGAGTTGGGTTGGGTGTCTTTTTTCTTGTCTGCGCATACATGCATGCATTTCGATGTGAAAAAGAAAAAAAGATGCAAATTTTCTTTGGGATACTTGTTTATTTATTCGTGTTTTATGCGCTGGCTTCATATATGATATGTCTGCCCACAAAATTAATGCAGGTAAATAGCAGGTCTTCGTGATTATATTTTCTGCCAAATGCATGACCTCAGGACATGTTTCATTGAAGTAAGGTCCGTATTTGTGAGCCAGAACAGCATTTTTGGACCCTAAACGTCCAAGGAAGGTGGGTTATTTTGAATTATAAGTTTTGGCTTTCTCTTTTCACTTCTAATTTTCAAATATACCACTTACATTTGAATTCGGGTTGAAGTTAAACCAAACGCATAACTTTTTGTACTCTGTAAGTCAGTTTTTCAAAACCATTGTCAAAATCACTCATTCCCTAGCAGCCATGGCTTCTAAAAGTTTCGGGTCCCCACCCAGTGGCGAAATTACAGATAATGTTTATGGTTCAATGTAAAATTCTTTTATAATAATAAGGATTCATATGAAAAGAATAAAATCAATGGGGGCAAATTTTATCATAAGGCTCCCTTGGTCTGGCCATGGCCACCACTGCCACCCAGGGACTTGCTTGCATACTGCAGCAAAAGGTGCCGGAGAATTCAAATAAACTGCTGAAAATTCAGGCAGGCCCACAAGCTTCCCCCACACTACTTTTGCACTAAACAGCCCAAACAGTACTCAAGAATATAAAGACCCAGGCCCTCTCCTTCTAATCTGCTACTTTGATCCCCGACCTTACTGTGCGTTTGGTTTGAGGGACTAGTCCAAGTCCGCGTTGGACTTGGACTACAGTCCGCGTTTGGATCGTGAGTTCGCGGGTAGTCCACGTGGACTCGCCTGGACTCCAGCCCCACGATCGTGGGATTAGTCCACGATTTTCAGGCCCGGGGGGGGGGTGCGGCCTCAAGTCCAGCGGACTTAGACTCCATAATTCTGGACAAAGTTGGCCCCATTTTTTTGCAATATTCCAAAAAAACCAAGTAACAAAACCCACCTACATCTACAATTTTTCCCAACCCAATTCAATTGAGCTTCCTGAAAATTTCTCTCCTCTCTCAAACCCTAGAGGTAATTTTTCGCACCCCCTCTTCTCCATCCTCTCCCCCCGCCGTCACTGGCTTTCTCTCATTTCGATTTCTTTATCTTCTTCTTCCTCTTCACTACTTTCTCTTCGCTTCGTGTTCGATTCTGCGTCGTCTTCGTCTTCGGCTGTCTTTTCTTTTCTGGTCTTCGCCTTTTTCTTCTTCTTCTTCATCTTGGTTCCCGTCGTGGAACCACGACCCACGACCCTTCTTCGCCAGCTTCCGGCCTCCCCCTTCAGCGAGAACATTCCTTTCCACCAAATCCAACGAACCCCACTTCAATTAAAAAAGATCCCCAGTTCCTGTGAGAATCCTAATTTTGAAATTGCCCCCAAATTCTTTAACCGAACCCTAATTTCCAAATTGGCCCCAAATTCTTTTACCAAACCCTAACTGAAGCCACAATTAACCCTTAATTCGTTTTATTATTGTCAATTGCTTGGATTCTTATTACAATTTCACCTAATCTTGTGTTTTTACTGTTGTTAAAACAGAGTCAAACAATTGTGTGGGAGCTCGGAGTGAAGATTGTTCACTGTTCAGGTATGGTTCCCCAGTTAGTAGGCACTGGCCACGATCGTTTCCTTTAATTTAGTCTCCTTCTTGTAACTCCGGCTGGCCTGTTACTGATATTACACTTTAGCATGTAATTGTAGAATATATCTGATTCGGCTGTTTGCTGTATACTGCTCAACCAATCATGCTCCATTATTCTTGCTCACCTTCTATGTTTTTGGTGACTGATTTGGCTGTTTGAGTGTTGGATTTGTGTCCGTTGAATGCAACTTGCACTCATAACTTGGGAGGATTTGATTGAATAACTGATTCTACTCTTTGTTGTTCACTGCTCAAGTGTAATTTGTTCTTCCTCATCGTCCTTTTTCATCTTCTTCCTCTTTGTTCATTGACATGCTACTGACTTGATTGTTGATATTATGGTGAATATGTTTAAAAACTTGTTTTTGTAATGTAAGTTTATACTCTTTTTCCAACAGCAGTAATTCCTGTGTTTGGTTGTCATATGGTTCCTACTTTACAGTTCTCATTTTGTTTGTTTGATTCTTCTTGACGAAAGGATTTAATTCCTTTTTAATTATTCTCAGACTCTTTCCTTCTTTTTTTTTTCAGCAGCATAGCAGTCGGTGTCAGTGTGTGGGTTCATTCTAAGAAGGTTGGTTACCCTGCTCATTTTCCTACTCCATTAATAATTGACTAGTCATGCCTAGTTATGTCAATTTTGATTATTGTTTCTTACTTGTTTAAAGTGTTTATTGCAACATGCTTGCTGTGCAGCAAATGTATTTGTCTTTGATTGGTTTAGTGCAACATGCGTACTGCTCATAATTGATTCATGACTAATTTTGTCAATTTTGATTCTTTCTTGAATTAAGTATTTATTGCTAATGCTTGCTATGCTCAAAATGAATTTGTTTCTGATTGGTTTATTATAACATGCTTGCTGCCCATAATTGGCCGATGATGAATGCCTTTATTTACTCAATTTTGATCCTTGCTTTTTGTTTTGATTAATTGTTTATTACATCTTGGTTGCTGTCCAGAAATTGCAAATGGATGATTGGGATAGCCAAATGATGACCATTTGGTCCTATCGTAGACACCGCCGCAATAGGGTGTTTTGCATGTTAGTGTTCATCATGGCAGTCTATTTGAAAATTAGACATAGGTACAATAAGCGTGCCAGGTATGATAAGGCTTTAGCAGACTCACTCCTTAGGAGAACTAGCATTGAAAAGTTTACTAAGATTTCCGATGAGCGCACTATAAGTGCTTTGAGAATGGACATGAACACTTTTGCAAAGTTGTGTGAGGTCCTCCGCACTCAAGGTGGGCTGAGAGCTAATAGTAGTGTTAGTATTGAGGAGAAAGTTGCTGCTTTTTTATACATTTTAGCGCATCATGAGAAGAATAGGGTCGTTCAAATGGCATTCTATAGATCAGGAGAGACAATAAGTAGGAATTTCAATGCGATGTTGAGGTCTGTTATCATCAAGGTTTTGAAAACCGGACCGGGCATCGAACCGGCGAAGGTAGTAGATCAATATAACCGGGACTAAACCGGGGTTCAACCGGAATTTCAGCAGACCGGAAATGTGCTAGAAAGGCGGTTGAACCGGGATAACCGGTCGAACCGGTCCGGTTTTGATAACCTTGGTTATCATAGCCCAGGATGCATTCATGGTGAAGCCAGAACCAATTCATGAGAATTGTAATGAACCAAGGTGGAAGTATTTTAAGGTAATAAGTTCACCCTAAAATGGTCTACATGCATTTTTTTAATCTGATTTAAAATGGCCTTCATATAGTAGTAGCAATGCTAGAGTATTGTCCACTAGGGATGTTTGGGAGCATTGGATGGTACTTACATCGATGTAACTGTGCCTGAGGTGGACAAACCTAGGTATCGAACTAGGAAGGGTCGCATTTCCACTAATGTTCTAGGTGTATGTGACAAGGACTTGAATTTTATACTTGTTTTCCCTGGATGGGAGGGGTCAGCATCTGACTCGAGAGTGTTACGTGATGCTGTCACGGAACCTGATGGCTTGCAAGTACCCGTTGGTATGTTTTTGTTTAATTCATCCACTTACACCAAATAGACTTAGTAAAAGCTTAAGAATTTGTGTTTATTTTTTTTTCTAATGATAGGAAACTACTACCTAGTTGATGCTGGATATACCAACGGTCCAGGGTTTCTTGCACCATATAGAGGAGCTCGATATCACCTCAAAGAATGGGGTAGCGGGTCTAGGGTGCCTGCCAATTACCAAGAACTTTTCAACCTCAAGCACACTCAAGCACGAAATGTAATTGAGCGTGCTTTTGGTTTGCTGAAAAAAAGATGGGCAATTTTGAGGAGCCCTTCTTTTTATCCAATAAATTGAAACGCCCCGACCCGTATTTACCGTACACAGTAAACACAGGCCGGAACTGTGACAACCCAATCAAATAAACCCAAGCATACAGTGTGAACCACAATAACTCGGGCTCGACAGCCCATAATAATAAACATCAATAATAATAAAACCGGCCCGTTAGCCCAATAAATATAACAACAGTGCACAGCGGAAGACTTAAACTCACTAACACTGTATGCGACACATGCAAACTATGGATCCAAGCCCGTCCAAGGGAAACGTCACAGCCTGTCTGGAATGCATCAAACCTGTACCACAAATAACTCATCCTACGGGATGAAAGCCCGCAGGTGAGGGGTGAGTCCGAAGTGCTCACGACAATGGAAAGACGATCAATATGGACACTAAAAATTACTCAAGTCCAAAAACAACAGTCAAACCAAAAGACTCGACCCAAAGTCGAAAAGACTCAATAAAAATCCAATTATCCAATTTTATCTTTTCCGGGCCCCGTCACGGATAAGCTAGGGTCGTACCAGGTTATCAACCTGTTCCTGGTGCCAGATCAA
>JAKUCV010006729.1:0-14676 GCA_028386065.3 Turnera subulata | reverse complement strand
CTTGTCGCACATGCGCTCTGCTCGAGATACGGTCCCATCCGTCTAGCCTCAACGGTCACAGATGCTTGTGATTAAAGATGCAAGAAATTAATGACACACCATCAAAAGAAACGCCAAGGTAGCCAGGGCGTAAGAATTCGTGAGTCAGAAAAGAGCTGTAAAACACTGGCTCAGCAGCCGAAAACGCGTAAAGCATTAAATAAGCAACGGTAAAATTCAAAAACAAAATCTTGAGAATAAAAAACGGTAATCACACTCCCCATAAAAGTATAAAAGAAGGAGCGGTGAGGTGTAAATCACCAAAAGCATCAAAAGCAAACAAACTCTCAGAAAACAAAACCACAACGTTCAATCAAAACCCCACACGTCCAAAAGAAAAAAAATAAGATGCCTGCTCCATCTTCAGTGTTCTTTGTTGAAGGTGCCAACCTTGGCAGGAGAAACCGTTTGGCGTACAACATGGTCAACGAGCGTGCTGAAGAGCTTCCGAACGAGCTCGGCAGAATGCCACGCCTGGTCTTCGTCGACGAGCTCTACTCGTCACGGTTCTTCGTCACTCCAATGGAAGAGGTGTTCTTCCTAGAGGACCATGGGACACTGAGGACTTCATACTACGGCTCAGCAAACTCCGTGATGTTCTTCATCTGGGATAGGCTACAGGAGTTCAACTTGGAGTCCACTTGCCAGACTGTGGAGCAAGGTGCTTACTACCAGCTCGCAATGACAGCCCAGAGCATACCCAGAATGACTCGGCTACCTCCAACCTGGCCAAAGGTACGGCTGCTGGTGTGGAACTGCAGAGGAGTTGCAAGGCGTGCACAGGAGTTCTCACGCACTCTGAGGGACTTGAAGAACCAGTACAAGCCCAACATGGTTCTTCTGACGGAGACGCAGTGGCAACCACGGGACGATCATGGTCTGATTCCACTCCGGTTCCCTCAAGCTAACCGGTTCGAGATTCCTGGTCAGCGCGACAGAGGCGGTATGTGGCTTTCTTGGAGCGACAGAGTCACGGTCAACATCAACAGCGACGCAAATAGCTTCCGCGTCAACGTCGTTGCAAACCGTTGAATGTATTTTCTATTTTTATGAATTATCAAAAATCTATGTATTTTTTTTTTCCTTTTTGTAAAATGTCAAGTATCAATGTACTATTTCCCTTTTGCAATCAAAATATTAATATTTCCCTTTATATCAAAATATCGGTTCTATCAATAATATTTGTATTTTCGCATATTTGGCATCATTACCTCTTATGTGTATGTTCCGCGACAGCTGGCGTCCCTTGACTGGATCCATAATGCACTAACTAAATGATGTAAAATATTAAACAACTGGAGCGAACTATGCAAACAAGACAACAAGACACATAGACTGCCCGACAAGACCTAACGCCCGCTCCGCTACCAAAATGAAACGCCCCGACCCGTATTTACCGTACACAGTAAACACAGGCCGGAACTGTGACAACCCAATCAAATAAACCCAAGCATACAGTGTGAACCACAATAACTCGGACTCGACAGCCCATAATAATAAACATCAATAATAATAAAACCGGCCCGTTGGCCCAATAAATATAACAACAGTGCACAGCGGAAGACTTAAACTCACTAACACTGTATGCGACACATGCAAACTATGGATCCAAGCCCGTCCAAGGGAAACGTCACAGCCTGTCTGGAATGCATCAAACCTGTACCACAAATAACTCATCCTACGGGATGAAAGCCCGCAGGTGAGGGGTGAGTCCGAAGTGCTCACGACAATGGAAAGACCATCAATATGGACACTAAAGTTACTCAAGGCCAAAAACAATCAAAAACCGACCAAAAGACTCAACAAAATCCAATTATCCAATTTTATCTTTCCGGGCCCCGTCACGGATAAGCTAGGGTCGTACCAGGTTATCAACCTGTTCCTGGTGCCAGATCAAAAAGAACCCAGGGATAGACATCCCAAAAATAACAAACCGGGATAGACATCCCAAGCATAGACATGCTTATCAAGTAACCCAGATCATGGCCACCACAAACAGTCTCTAACCATCCGGTCGTACCTCTACTTACCACGTGACAATTATATACCGTCATTAAAAACCAAACTCACAGGGATCGACATCCCTAACCAAAGTACCGAGGATCGACATCCTTGTCACAATTTATTAATTATTCCATTATATTCTGAACTCAAAGACACAGAAAAACGACACGGGGATAAACATCCCAAAAATACCAAGCAAGCACCGGGATAGACATCCCGAGCCAAAACACAGCTAAACCACAACATCCAACAATGCAATAATACCGAACACAATAACCGAGTAATAAGGCACATATTGAAGGAAATCCATCCTCACCTTGGCCGATTACTCAACTTCGGAAACTATGACCGGTACGACGCCGGCTCCTCGGGAAACTGCCCGATATCATAACCTATACATCAAAACAACACATACTCACATAAATGCACATAATCGGTATACTATGATGCCCAAACTACGAAATTACCCATCCCGGCTACACGTCTTTTATTTATTTCCTTTTATCGAAAATAATTTTCCGAACGTATTTCCGAATATAATTTCGGTACTATACTTTAATTAAAATTCTTTTCAAAATATTTCCATAAAATAAGTATAATTTCCCAAAATAATAATCATCATAATTTTCCAGAAAATAATAACCTATTTATAATTTTCAGAAAATATTTATAGTATTTATCTTTTCTAAATATATATACAATTTAATTTCCAACACAAAACATAATTACTTTTAATTTACAAAATACATATTTATATACATACACCAAAATTACAATTTTCCAGACTAAATAGTATACATATTAAATTTTCAGAATTTATTTCCAAGGTATATATATAATTTCTCTCAATTAATAATAGTTCCCCAAAACATAACCTTAATTATTTATCCAAGTAAATATATTTATATTTTCCTAAAAACACCAGAATTATATTGTCCATAATTTTCTCAAAATAACTATATAATTTTTTCCAAAATACATATACCAGATTATTATAAATAAATATATATAAGTAAGTTTTTTTTTTTTTAATTAATCGGGCTGGGCTGAACAGAACCAAGCCCAGGCAATGCACAGTGCAAGCCCAAACCCGGCCCAACACCCAACCCAAGCCCACGGTAACCCACAACCCAGAACCAAATTCGCGACCCGTTTGCAAACAGACGGATCTATGCTTCTTTCGGGTCTTACCTCCGGGTTACAGGGCTGGCGACGACGGCGGCGGCGCGACGCAGCGCGAGGGAGGTGTCGCGAGGCGCGGCATGAGGCGGCGACTCCACGGCGGCGGCAACCTGGGCGCGGCGGCGTCGGTCGAAGTCGAGAGGTGCGGAGAGGTCGGATCCACGGGTCGCAGCTCGGGTCGACGGCGCGGGACGGCTGCTCCGGCGACGGGACGACTCGGGGTTGATGGCGTCGAGGTCGCGTCGGTGAGGGGAACTCGGTGGTGGTGTCTGTGTGTCGAGGGATGGCGCCATTCGCTCCGGTGTGCACAGTGCTCAGAGGCGCGGGTGACGAACTGTTCACCGGCCATTTTCCCCCTTTTTTCTTATTTTTCAGTATTTTCTTTTCTTTTTCCCTCATTTTCTTTTCCTTCTCTTTGTTTTTGATTTTCTGTCATTTTTTCCTTTTTTTCTTTTCTCTCTTTTTCTTTCTTTTTCTCTTCTTTTTTTTTTCTTCTTCTCTTCCTCTCTTCCTCTCCTTTCTTTTTCCTTTTCTTCATCTGCTCTTCCACGGGCTGAATCCTTAAATAAACTGAAAATTTTACTATTGATCATGTGAATCAATAATGAAATTTCGTCTGCATTACGGGCGAATCCGATCCGGACCAGAAAATAACAGATACCTCCTTAGTTATTTTCCGATGTGATTTTCCGAGAAATTTCGAAACCCGAAAAATATCAACTTAGTTCCGAAAAATTCACGGGAAAATCACGAGCGCGGGAAAACACTCGGATTCGAAAAATGACCCCCGATTTACCTTGAATTAATTACCCAAGATTAATTCAACAGTAAATCACGGTAAATAGACTTTTACAGTCCGGTAAAAATCCAAAATTTTTACCCGGGCTGTTACATAAATATTCAAGGAAGAATAATATTGGCTTGTGGAATGCTCCACAATTTCATTAGACGCTCAATGTCTTATGATCCCGAAGAGGAGGATGAGTCAACCGATGCGTTGCTTTCCAATTCCGATGGAGATGATGTGGAATTGATTGAATGTGTGCAAAGTACCCCTCAATGGACAGAAGCGAGAGATAAACTTGCCCAAGAGATGTACAATGATTGGCTGAATGCATGCAATGCTACTGTCAATGTGTGATAATTCATATTCATCCTTGCTGGTTATAAAACTTACTTAGGTTGCTTTTTCGGTTCTGTATTCGATTAAACATTTCTGTATTTGTGAAGACATTTCAGCTACTTTTATGTGTTTGAGAAGGCATTTCAGGTTTGTTATTTGTATGAATTTGTTTATGGAATTGTTTTCAATTGGTTTGTTAATGAAAGTAATTTGATGAATGTGTCAGTTTTGTTTATTACATGTGTATTTCTGTATATGCATTAATATTGCTGTGTGAGTAGATTGTAGACGTTAGAAATGGGTGATAGGCGGTCCTGGAAGGAGGAGGAGGTTGAGGCTTTGATTTATGCCCTGGAGGACATGGTTGTGGAGGGTTTTAGGGCTGATGCAGGTACTTTCAAGCCCGGGACTTACGCCATCATTCTAGGGAAAATTAAGGAGAAGGTACCAAATGTTGATCTGCAGTCTTGCCACATTCGAAATAAGATGAAAAAGGTGAAGGAGAAGTATACGGCATGCTATGAAATGCTCCAACAGAGTGGCTTTGCTTGGGATGATGTCAAGCAATGTGTGTTGGTTGACAGCAAGGAGGTGCTTGATGCATACAACAAGGCAAGTGCATTTATTCTGTTGACTATTTAATCTACTTTTTTTGTTGTTTAGAGCTGTTATGCAATGCTGGATTTATTTTTCACTACTACTTAATCTGCAATTGATTAGAAAAAAGAGTAGAAGTTAGGACTGGACTGGTTGATGAGTGTGAAAACAAGGGAGTGCAGTCATTTATTTTCTGGTTCCATATTGGGTGGTATATTACCATGATGATTGCTTCTGTTTGCTGGAATCACTCTTGTTTTTTCTGCTTTGTTTATGTTCTAAAGCACACAATAAATTCTGGAGTTTATGGTTTTAACAGTGTTACTCACTTCCATTTCATTTAACAATCTGTGCAGAAGCGTCCTAAGGCCAAGTACCATGCTGGCACTCCTTTCCCTGAGTATGATCGCTTATGCCATATTTTCGGAAAGGATCATGCCTCAGGTGTGGCAAAGATAACCAGGAATAGGGAGAGGGAAAAGTGTCTCCAGGAGCAGCAGGAGGAGAATGAAAAGGGAATAGAAAATGTGGCTGATGATGCTGATGCTGACCCGACACTAAATGAAAACGTTGATGAAAATGAGGTTGCTACCCCCCTCAACACTAATCCGACTCCCGCAACTACGGGACAACAAACTGATGGGTCTGTATCAACTAGGAAAGGAAAGCGTGCCAGGGAGACTGACCACATAGACAAATTGATGAAGTGTATGGAGACCTTTGTCATTGATTCCAAAGAGGAAAGGGTGCAGATGCATGAAGCAATGAGTTCCAAAAAGCAGAAGGCCTCTGAGGGAGAAGAAGATGCACAAGATGATGCTATAGATGCACTGGAAGCTGTTAGAAATGAGCTGGACCGACTGTTTATGCCCAAGCGAACCATCATTGCCACCTTGTATACCATGCAAAAGGAGCCAAAGCATGTGAAGTTGTTCTGGAGGTTGGATGATGAGGAGAAGGTGATGTGGGCAGAGAAGTTGGCTAGTGTGTGAAGATGTTTGCTGCTGTTGTGTTAGCTTCTTGTTTTTGGTTGTCATCAAGCTCCATTCTTGATGTTTTTGCGGCTTTAAGCTAGGATAAGAAGCTGGTTTTAGTTGTAAGGATGTAGTAATTCCATAGTTGTAGGTTCTTGTGCAAGGAATGCTACTTGTTTCAGGTGTAGAATGCATGTTTTGGGTTATGTAGAATACATGAATGTGACCTGACTGAAACAAATGGGTCTGTGTAGTCATGTATCTGTGTATGTTTCTGAAACCAATGGGTAGGTTTTCAAAGATGATGATGTGTTATTAGTTGAAATGTGTACTACGTGCTTTATGTGTTTTGGTGATCTTGGTTCCAATTTGGCATAAGTGTCATTGATTGTTGTTGATTGTTCTTGGTAGTTGTTGATGTGTTTACAGGTTGTTGGTGAATGCTTATTTTGCTGCCATTTTCATTGCCCTTGCACATGTTATTGATGCAAGGTTCCAATTTGGTTTCCAAGTATGTATGTGAGAATTTCATCCTATTGTGACATGCACAAAATGCAGGTTAAGTTCATAAGCAGGAAGTTGATTTTTTTGTATTAAAGTCATTTAATTTATGTGAATCTTATTTCTCATGTAGGCACTCATTGTGAAGCATGGCAAAGTATACGTATTATGTGGTGTTCAATGGGCGTCGGAATGGGATTTATGAAGATTGGGCATCTGTGAAATTTCGGCAACTACCCATAAGCTTACGTTGCATGGTTCCCATATTCTGTAATCCGCTCCGAGTTCGACGTATACACGACTCGCTCTTCTCTACCCAAGTACTATTAACATCGTTGAAGTAACTCCTTTGAGTCTTAAATTCCGAGAGTGTGCCTGATGAGCCTCCTGTTTCATTGCCCACAAAAGAAGACAAGAGTCTTAAACTGTGGTTTGCATTGACTTTACTTATCGGGGTGGTCTTAGGCATCGTACTAAACACATTTGTAACTAACTTTGCCAAAAATATGTAAGATTAGGGTGCGGATCGTGTAGGACGATGAACAATTGCACCGGAATTTGAACTTTGAGCTCTACATTTTGTTGTAAGAGTTGTGGTAATGGCATGACATTTATCAATGATGTAGTCGGAAAATATTTTATTGCTTCGTCTATTTTGTCTCATTGAATTTATTTCATTTAACACTCATGTTATTAAATATATGGAATACAAATGGGGAAAAAATATTAGTGTAAATGGTTAATATCTTATGGAAGTCCAAAAAAAAAAAGTCTACATATTAAGTGAACCGTATGAAAATTTTTTTAAAAAAGGGTTAGTGTACATTTTAATTCAAACAGTTAATATCTTTTCTCATTTCAGTTCTAAGGGTATTCTGGTCATTTTTATCATTTGGTCCAGGTCTAGTCTATGTACAACCAAACACGGTCTGCTTAGATTAGTCTACAGTCCACTCATACAGTCCAGACAACCAAACGTTGTCTCAGTCCAGTTCAGTTCAGTCCAGACAACCAAACAGACCCTTATAGACTGGAACTTGGGCTCGAAAGCGCAAAGACACATCCAAATCAAGTATCACTTTCTTTCACACCATCACTCTTATAATAGCACCAGCAGTCATTATCACAGCTGTTTTATCATCAGCATATTACTTTTTTCTGTCGATGTTTTATCAATTATCATAAAAAATTATCATCATCATCACGTCTACCATGAACCAGTTATTAATACCATTATCATCCCCAATACCAACTTCCTACCACAATTACAACTACCAATCGTCATGGCCCATCGCTGCAACGGTGCAACCTCCTCTCCCGTCCGTATCTTCTGTATCACTATCATAATCAAGGCAGCGCCATGTCACAGACCCATAGGCATCTTCTTTGCTACCACCATTAATACTATATATTTGGTGTTGTTTGTTAGGATGCTAATGACAAAAAAAAATTTAGGAAAAAAATCGTATACTATTATATTATGGCACGATGAGCGCATTTTCAAAAAACATCCTGCGGTACTAATCACTACTAAACCTCTCAAAGTCTCACCGCTTGCGAAATTTTTCTACCGACCAATTTCGGATTGCACGGCCACGAGCATCACCAACGGGCCAGATTGAAATCAGCCCACTGTAGTTTCCTCCCTCGAGGCTGGACTAAGGCCCATATACAAATTTGTTACTAGTAATGTGCTCCTGGTAGTGGGAAAAAATGCAAGTCTCGAAACTTTTTTGTGTTGTTGTTGTTGTTGTTTTTTTTTTTTTTGCTGCCGTCCATCAACTGGGCAATGAATAAATTTAATACATACCTTTCGCTGGAATGGCTTGTTTATCAAAGTCGAGTTTTTTTTTTCTTTGTCAAAATGTATGCAAAATCAAACTTTCCTGTGTTGGGGTGCCCGTCCTTGTAAGACTTAATGAGTTCAAGAGCCGACGACTAACATTAAACAACACCGGCGTAGGAAGACCACGAGTTATGATAGGCCTGACCTAAAACCTCTCTCTTTTGGATTAAAGAAGAAAAACATTGCACAAGCAGTTTTCTTGTCTGATACCCAAGCATTCAACGATGAAATACTCGGCCAAATGAAAATGTCCAAGTGGAAGATAACGAATCTTCAATGTTTCCATACCCTCCACGCTCTTGCCCAACCCAACCTTGATTTTGCACTATTATTATTACTAATGTTATTATTCATAAAAAAGTAGATTCTGTATTTTCTATGTTGATCATATACCAACAAATACTAATATTCTGAATCCAACACCCTTAACAAGAACTAACAAGAACAAGGGGCCTACTGATGGAAGTGAGACATCACATCTGGTATTTTTTATCTAATCACATCTTGGATTCCCCTCGACTAACATCAATGTCTCTTTTCCTCATGAGGCATTAAGCTTGATTAAATCTGTAACACTCGAATCATTGTCTGGCCCTTTCAAGGTAGATCCCTCCTAAATTAAGACCAAACCCCTCCTTTATTCTACTCTACCCCTATACTACTATTATAATTAAGAAGTTCACTTCCCCTTATGACAGAACTCAACTCCTTGACCAAAACAACAGGGCGTTCCCGTGATGGCATTAAAAAAAAGCACCCTTTATTTGAACGGCAAAATTAAATAACCACACCCATTTTTTGGGTTAATAAAGATTGAGAAAAAAAGGGATTAATTAACAAAAACCATCCCAAAGCTGAACGGCACAGCAGTTACTATCAGCAGTCCATTTTTGAATCCAAAGACAAGAGACATTTGTTGTATCGTTGGCTGCCTGTCACCTACCCGCCTTGTTTTGTGAACCATACAATAACAAATGCAACCATACCAAAAAGAAAAAAAAATTAATAATTCTCCCAACAACCGCTACCTGTCGGTTATATACCCACACCGGCCCAGGCCTTTAAGATCCATTTAACCCGACACGTGCCGGTAACCCTCACCCTCCTTACTCTTCTCGAATCCGGCCTCAAAGCTCACTGTGTAGTGTGTATCTCTCTCTCTACATACACTCCCAGAGGAGGAGAAGTAAAGAAAAGGAAGAAAAATATCATAATTAATCAAAAAAAATTATAAAGTCCACCGGGTCCCTTCCATGTTTTGAATCTTTTTTGTATTTGTAACACGTTTTAAGTAGGTAGAGGAAGGAATCCTCTTCTTCTTCTTCTCCTTCCAGTATTAAACTGCAACATAGAAAATATCTCTCTCCCCTGAGTAGTCCTCTTTTTCTGTTTTTTTTTATTTAATTAGTTTTAGGGGGCGAGTTTGGGTTGGCTTGTTTCGGGGTTCATGGCGACCTCCTCTAAGCTCGCGGTTCTGTGTCTGGTTTTCGCCCTGATTTTCGCCAGTGTCAGGGCCGATGCGTCAATCGAAGCCGATGGCGGTGAATCGAGCGGCGGCGGCGTCGATTCCTCCGCCGCCTTGAGAAGCGAAGTTGACCAACTGAAGTCTAAGATCCACGCCCTTGGTAAGCTCGCCCTCTGTTTTTCTTTTTCTTTTTCTTTTTTTCCTTTTCTGTTTCTGTTCGTCACTGAATCGAATCGTACGTTACGAATTTGCGCTCCTTGTCAAACAAGGAATCGAATTAAAAGCTTTGATTCTTTGATTTTGGAGTAAAAGAGTTGCCTAACGATTTACTTCGATTCAGTGGAGAGGATTCGAGTAACTGTCAAAGTAAGGTTTACGATAGGATGGATAAGCTGCGATTTAAAAATGAGGATTGATATATCTACTCCATTTCTGAGTTTGCTTGAACTATAGTGTGCTGATTTCATGGAGTTAGTTTCTAATTATGTAATGATTCGGTTGGTTTAGAATCCAGCATTGATGAGAAAACGAAGGAATTGAAAAGTAAGGATGACGTGGTTGCACAGAAGGAGAAAATCATTCAAGAGAAATTGGGGAGCATTGCTTCTTTGCAAGGCGAAATATCGGTGCTTCAGGTGCGATATTCATTGTACATGGATGAATAGTATTGACGGTTAAATTATCGGTTGTGTGTGCTTGTTTCCTGATTGCATTTTTACTATGTTGCTGCACCAACAGAAAAAAGGGAAGTCAGATGCTGCGGAGCAAGTAGGAAAGGCACATGCACGAGCAGGCGAACTGGAGCTGCAGGTTGGAGGACTCTGTAATTGACAAAATATCGACTTAAAAGAGCTACTGCGTCTTGGGATTGTACTTGCTAACTCTCTTTTGTTTCAGATTGAGAAATTAAAGGCGGATTTAGAAGCACAAGAGAGGAAGAAAGAGGCCCTGGAAGCACGAGCTTCCGAGGCTGAGAAGAAGATCGGTGAATTAAACTCGAAATTGGAGGATGTAAGTTCTTCGTTAGCGAAGGTTTTTAAGCAAATGCACACGCTTTGTACTGTTTTGTTTTTACCTGTCTTTGTTTTCCCCCTTGCACGTCATTGGCGGATAGCATTACTGACTGTATTTTTTTTCCCTTTTCCCTCTTTTCTTTATTGGATTGGCTTCCTTCTTTGTGCCTAAGCATTTTAGTTATAATATCTGAGAAGATATTTGCTACTTTTATATGTTTTTCTTTTATGGTTGAATTAGCTAGATTTGTCAGTTTATCGATGTTTATAACTTCCAACTTCTGACCTCTTACTATATCACAAATGTCGGTGCATGCGCACATGCATGCTTACATGTGCAAGTTTTGTGGTATGCATTAGTAATGGTTATTCAAAAGCCAATTAACTGGATTTTTCTTTCAACATTTTTTTTTCTTTATCAGATTCGGTACTCATTTAGGCATTTCATAATGTGAATAATGCTTTGCTCTGTCATTTAGCCCAACTTGTAATATATTGCACAATTTTTTCCCCATGCAGCTTCGAAAGATTAATGATGAACAAAAGAACAAAATTCGGCAAACTGAGCGCGCTCTTAAAGTTGCTGAGGTATCAATAACTTATAAAGCTTGGTATGCAGTATATGATGGATGATGGTTGTTACATGTCGTGCTTCCATGATCTTTATCTACAGGAAGAAATGCTGAAAGCTAGGTTTGAGGCTTCTGCAAAAACCAAGGAACTAATGGAGGTAACAAGTTAATATATGGCTTTGTGCGTGCCATAGGTTTCTTACCTGTTTATATTGGTCAGGTGTCATGCAACTTGTATAATCTAGAGAAGTTTTTGTTGACTAAAAGGATATTTATCTCTTTATACAACTGTATTTCTAATACATATAGTCCCAACAGTGTAGGTCAGTTTTCTAATATAAAAGTAGAGGACTCATATCCGCTTCTAATAGCTAGTGATGAATTAGTTCCAAAGAAGTTTGTGAAAAAAGTTGTGGATAAGGTTGTTATCCCAAGCTTGGACTTGTCAAATCTCAGTTTTGCATATTATTTTGACATTTGAGGAATATGGAAAAATAGATTCTTGACATGAGTTTGAAGCCCCTGGTCCCTTAAGAATGTGAAGAGCCTCCATGCAAAGATGATGTCCAATCCAAGAATATTGCGTGTGTTCCTTTATATGGACTGGCAAAATCTTTCTTTCACCCTTTCCCCTAGTTTCTTTTTTCGTTTTGGTTCGATTTTTTTAATAGTCACCCACCTGGCCTCAAAATGTATCACATTACATGTGGATTTCATTCTTGTGCTGCATTATCAAATAATTTGCGAAGAAACCATGAGAATGCAGCCAATAAATTGTTATAGAGACTAATTCATGGGGCAATATGTGCTCAGGTTCATACTGCATGGCTTCCACCGTGGCTTGCTTCCCACTTAATCCGTTTTCAGGTAATGACATGCAATGAAGCGTAATATGCCGCTTCCGATTAAAAAAAATGTTATTGCCGCAATACATTCTTTATTATGATATCTTATGAAAGTTTCTGTACGGGTCTTTCGTGCAGACTCACTGGGATGAGCATGGCAAACCTGTCCTGGAAGTAGTTATTCAAAAGGTATTACTATCTCTTGGTTGTGGCTTTGGCTCTGCATCTAGTCCTTTCTGGTAATGCCTTACTGGATGAGAATGCTTAGTACACGAAAATTGTCCTGCCTACAGCGGTAGATGTTGTGATCTATTGTTTTCTTGTTGAAGATAGTTTTCTCACTAAATATGGTGTTATATTTGTTGTAGGCTGCTGAGAAAAAAGCCCAAGCTGAGAAGTGGGCTGAACCCCATGTGAAAGTAGTTAAAAATGTAAGCTTTCTTTCTGTATTAACTGGTTTTCTTATGTTGTCAATTTGATTGTTTAGTGTATGTAGCAGAATGAATTTTTCTAAGGCTCTCTGATCATGGGGGATAAAACCTTATTTTTGAAATTAATCTTGCTTTCTTGCTGTAATATCATTAAAATGATAAAGGGTGGTTTAGAAAACAAATAGTGATGGATTTCTTATCTTTTATTTGGTTGCTATTCCCTTAATTTGGCATTTGGTGATTGTTCACTATCTGCTGTCAAACGTTTATGGTTACTGTTTGTTGTCCTGTATCTTGAAGCAATGGATCCCAGCTGCAAAGGAGAAATGGTTGGTGGTGAAAACAAAAGTTGAACCACATGTGCAATCATTGACAGCAAAGACAGTTGAAGCTTATGAAGCCTCGAAGACAGCCATAACTCCACACGTTAGCAGAATGCAAGAGGTTGTTGATCCCTATTTTCAGGTATACACTTTGATACGCTAAACTTAATGCATGACGCCCTGCTGTTTTGGAGCTAAGTCGCGTTGTTTGATCACAGGAAGCTAAGAAGTTCAGTAAGCCATATATTGATCAGGTTGCCACAGTGACAAAGCCCCATGTTGACAAAGTTAGGGTGGCATTGAAGCCCTATACAAAACAGGTTGTTCATGTTTATGGAAAGTTTCTGGAATCTGCAACCATGTACCATCATCAGGTACTAACTCCTGGTTTTATCTAATGTTTAGTTGTTCATCAGTTTGTCTTGTTAAAGCTATCTAGTGTCTTTATGCTTATGTGGACTTAATCAATGTTTTCTACTTCTGGTAAATTATTGTATCTTTAGTTGTTATTTCAATATTAATTGAATGATTTTCTGTCTTTTGTTAAGGTGCAAGGCACTGTTCATGAAACACTGAAAAAGCATGAGATCACAAAACCACTGGCGACTAAGGAGTTAGTCTGGTTTGTGGTATGTACCAGTGATTTGTATATCATAATCTTGTTTTGCAAAACATGTGTAAACAAAATCATTGTAATTGTTCGCTTTCAGTTAACTGTGTGACTGACTTGTACTGTTGCAGGCCTCAGCTTTGTTGGCTCTACCTCTTATCATTTTGTCTAGGGTTTGCTCGGCCTGTTGCAGGTCAGTTTTGCAGTTTGTTTTCAGTTATGTCTGATGATGAAAATTTTCCTCTTTTCAAAAACTTTTCACAATGTCCGTTCTTCAAACTTAGATTCTTTGCCAAATTATGGTCATGATTGTTTCTTTCATGGGATCTTTTAGCAGCAAGAAGGCAACGAGGCCTGCACGAAGTGGTCACACAAACCATTCTCGTCGCAAGGCTAAGAGGGGGCATTCAGACAAGTAGACTACCTAGCATTGCTGGTCTTTTTGTTATGTGACGAGAGGTAAACTTTGTAACTGATTATTGTCATTACCATACTATTAGAAAGTGGTGCTCTCAACGTGGTTCAGACTTTTTCACGCAGTCCTTATTTCCAGAACTAGGATGTTAATCTTTTCCCGCATGGTTCACTGTGCTTTTGTCAATGATTCTTGTATTAATTCACCCGCATTGTTAATTATATTAGAAGGATGCTCACAATACCTCATTCACTGATCTACTGCTGTAGGGCAAATATTAGTTTGGATATTTTTTTTTTTTTGGGTTGGTTAGTTTTTTATTGCTTGTCACTTGCTTTTATCGACAATCTTGAATGGTGTACAGGGTGAAAGATGTTAATTTTCACTTTACTGATTGCCAGGACGTTATACCTCTTGCACAAACTTGCTCAGCCTGCTGCAGTATCTAGATTCAATCGAAAGCTTTGTGTACTTGCAGATTGGGGACTACGGTGGTCCATGGACTTCTGGGAATAGATGAAGACTTCTGATGTTTTTGAGGATCCTGCACGTTTTTTTCTTTGCATTTGGCCTTTGTGAAAAATGTTTGGAACCTTTTTCACAGTATAGAATGAGATCCCAGGGATTTAGAAGATGTAATATGGTCGATGGTGATTGACCTTGTTAGGATGTAATTTATTTATTTTATTCTTCTAAATCACTGTTGAAATAACTAATTGCTCCGCTGTTGTGTTTT
>JAKUCV010006728.1:116703-127975 GCA_028386065.3 Turnera subulata | reverse complement strand
TAAATTTTACCAAGAACTTTCATCCATTGCCTACACAGAAGCTCTCACCTCTCCCTATCCAGCTGCTAGTAGTGAGGTCAATTTTTGAACATTGAACGGCTAAATGGTGGGTGGAGAGCCTAATCCCGGCATTTTTAGAATGTTTTGGCTTTGTTTTTTGTTATTCTGATATATCAAACTTTTGCAGATTGAGGACTCAATTACCTTGGATATATAGCAAGCACTTTTTTTTTTTTAACTTTTCTGATCTGCTACATAATTTTTTTGATCTTTTAATCTTTTACCGAGATTGCTTGCTTTGGCTTATACTAGTTCGAAATAGTTTGTGAAGTCTGAGCTTTCACTATATAAACTAGAAAAGTGCCCGAGCTTTTTGCTCGGAATTAATTAAATCTTGATAATAATTATTTATATAAGATATAGCTTATTAGAAAGTGGGAGCCTCCTAAAAAAGTAGAAAAATATATCAACTTTGTGGAGTTAATTTTTTGAATAATGTTCAACTTTTTTAAAATAATTTTTTTAATGAAATGGTCACTTAAGTTTTTACGAAGTAGCACAAAATCTATTCTATACTATAAAGTTAATTATAGCTACTGGTTTTTCATTATGACAAGGTAGCTTATTAAAAGGTTAGTAATTTATGATAAATATAGATTTCTCTTCAGTTATAAGGGTATTTCAAGATTTGACATGAGTTTTGAAAGCTAAAAACTGCTTTGAGCTTTCGTTGGTACTTTGGTTAGGATGACAATTATATTTTTTTCTCCCACCAAAAAATATAATTATTTCAGTATTTTCAAATTTAATAATTATAATTCATTTTATTATAAAATTATTTCCTACCGAATGGAAAACATAAATATTATTTCTCTCTAATGATTAACTCATCTAAAAAAATATGTAGTTTAATCATTATTTTAGTAAGGATATTAAACCGTTTATATAATATTTAGAGTGTAAAATTAACAATATATTCCTTCAATGATTTTTCTAATTTATTATGAATTCTAGATTATAAGACGACTCTTGATATTGTAATCAAGGTAGGAAGTAAAATTTTTTGAAGAACAAATGAGAAAATTTATGATTAATTTTCTGGTAGCAGGATATTTGTTGTATATTTCATATTACCACTAAATAGTGTGTGAAGTCAATCCCTTTATTGTAATTCTAAGTCCAACTAAATTAGTTTTAGTAACTTAAAATAATTTATTAAAATTATCGATTGATCTTTTTTTCCTGGATAGTTTATTGATTGATCTTGAATGTAACAATTCGATTTTTATCGTAACACACACATGGCATTATAGACTTCTATGTTTCAATTTGTATCGATTTATTTTTTAATATAAAAAACCAGGAGTATAACTATAATTATATTTATATTATATTTAATTCGACAAAAAAATAATTTATATTTAATACTAAGGTTTCAATTTATAGTCCAATAAAGAAAGATTTACATTTTTTTTTCTCAAAATGGTATTGAATAAATTTTTTTTGGTTGTGCTCCTTGTCCAACCCATTTATAAAGCCAACTAATTTAAAATATTTTAAACTTAATGTGATATCAATTTAGTATCAAATATATCTATGTCAAATTAAAGTCCTTCCTACATCCATGTTCTATTTTTCTCTTCAGCTCAGCTCAAACAACGGTTATTGATCATATTGTTTGTTTCACTTGATTTCTCATCCTCATATAATCAAGATAATTCTGATGATTTTGAAAAACTAAAATTGATTATTATTAAAAGTTGATTTAATGGCCAATAGATGAATGAATTAAAAATTAATTGTATAATATTTTAGTTTTCTCTCCGTCCAGGTTAGCGTTCAAGTTATTTCATGAAGTGGAATAAATAAAAACTAATTATATAATTTTTATTTTCTCTCCAAACGGTTAACAAATACATTGTTTAAACTTTGTTTACCCGTGGAGAGCAAATTCAAAATGACGCTGATTGCCCTTTTTATTATTCTTTGGGCATCAGCTAATAATTATAATGAAATGTCCCGACCCGTATTTACCATACATAGTAAACACGTGCCGGAACTGTAACGACCCAACCAACTAAGCCCAGCATACAGTGCAAACAACAGAAAACCAGCTCAACAGCAAATAACATAAGTACGTCTGGCCCAACAGCCCAACATCATAAACAAGTCACCCGAACCCCGGGAACATCAACAATAACACAACCAGCCAAATGGCCCAACATTAGCAATAAATAGCACAGAGGAAGATTTAATAACTCACAAAGACACTGTATGCAACACAGATGCAAACTAATGGATCCGAGTCCTGTCCGAGGGATAACGCCGCAGCCTGTCTGGAATGCATCATACCTGAATCACAAATAACTCAACCTACGGGATGAAAGCCCGCAGGTGAGGGGTGAGTCCGAAGTGCTCTCCAACCAAGGATAAACAGAGATATGCAGGCAACCATAATACTTCAAAGAGGGAAATACAAACAACAGTCACAACCATACTAAAGACAATACCGTACAAGACAGACCAAACCCAAAGACTCGTCCCAAACATACCAAAGACTTTATTATTATTCCAATTTTATCTTTTTGGGCCCCGTCACAGATAAGCTAGGGTCGTACCAGGTTATCAACCTGTTCCTGGTGCTAGATCAAAAAGAACCCGGGATCAACATCCCAATAACAAATCTCAGGGATCAACATCCCAATAACAATCTCAGGGATCAACATCCCAATAACAATCTCAGGGATCAGCATCCCAATAATAATCTCAGGGATCAGCACCCCAATAACAAATATCAGGGATCAACATCCCAATCAAACCGGCATCAACATGCCCATCACAAGTAACCCAAATCATGGCCACCACAAAATAGTCTCACACCATCCGGTCGTACCTCTACTTTCCACGTGACAATTAAGTCATCTCCATTCCAAAACCAAATCACAGGAATCGACATCCCAAACCCAAAACCAGAAGACACGACTCACTCATTAACTTTTCCAATTTTAATAACTGGGCCCTGTCACTAGACAAGCTAGGGTTGTACCTGGTTATTAACTAATTCCGGATGCCAGGCCAAATGTAACCCGGGATCAACATCCCAAAAACAAACCAATCCGGGATCAACATCTCATATCCAAGAAACCGGCCATGACAGCACAGAACTAGCCTCTAACCATCTAGTCGTACCACTACTTTCCATATGACAATTAAATCATCATCTCAAATCAACTTCCAATTTCCATTTTCTTTTTCCTAATTATCCATATCATAATTTATTCCAACTATCCAATCACAACACAGTCTACCGACAACATTCACAATATCCATAACAGTCAAACAATTATCCTACTTCCTGTTAACTGAAGTTATACAACAGATCAATCCATCAACAGTTTCATAGCATCAATTACTCACAATCCAACATCAATCACAACACGGTATCCAATAAACCAACAATAGTCAACACAGCAATTCAATCAAGCAGAACAATATCAAAGAATCACACACAGAACCAACATCAACAAATCCATATCATCAAATATCCAACAATAATATATATCATCACAATTTCTAATATTCATTTTCTCAAGTTATTCAACTTTCCACTATCACAAGTTAATCCACAGACTAAACCATCAACATTTCATAAAACCAATTATTCACAATTAACAGTTCAACATCAATTACAACACAACAATCACAAAACCGATAACACAGTCCAACAACAGCAACAACAATAACCAGGGTAGCCAAATAACCAACAATAACCGTCTCAACAGTCCAATCAAACAACAAAACACATAGAGTATTACAGGCACATATCAAGGGTTATCCATCCTCACCTTAGCCGATTACTCAACTTTAAAGACAATGACCGGTCCAAAGCCGGCTCCTCGGGAAACTGCCCGATATCAAAACCTATACAACAAAACAATATATACTCACATAAGATGCACATAAGAGTATGCCATGATGCCAATACTGCGAAATAAATCCATTCCAGTTCATATCCTTTATTATCTTCTTTTACCGAAAATATTATACCGTACGTATATCCGAATATAATTTCGGTACCATACTTTAATTAAAACTCTCCTTTAAATATTTGTTTTATAGAATAATTATACTTTGTCTTCCAAAATAATAACAATATAATTTTCCTAGAAATAGTATCATATATATGTATTTTTCCAGAAATTATTTCCATAAAATATATTTCTTGCAAAAATATAATTACCAAATATTATTACCTTTAGGAAACCATATTTCCGAAAAAATTAATCATACAAACTTATTTCCTGAAAATAAATACGAATTTATAAATATACATATATATATTTTCCAAAGGTAAAATACATTTCCAAAATATAATAATATCAACATAATTCTCTGTTTTTGGTAATATAAATTATGTATACCATATATATTTTTCCAAAGGTAATTCCATAATTTTCTAGGAAAATAATAACTTATATATAATTTTCCAGAATATAAAATGCAATAATAATTATATACATATTATTTAAATTTCGGGTTGGGCCAGGTATAATGTTAAGCCCAACAGAAATTCAACCCATTAAATACCCAAGTCCACTAAGGTCTAGGTTTACAAGACCAGGCCAAGGCAATAGACCCAATCACGGGCCCATGCCAAGGCTCGGCCCAGCGTCCCTGCAACCCGCGGCTCGACCGGGATGCAGGCGGGTTGGCTCACCTCAAGACCTGAATGGCTTCCCGGGTTCACGGCAACGTCGACACGCGAAGCAGGAGGAAGGCGAGCGACAGGGGAGACGACTGCGGCTGACAACGGTGCGACTGCAGGCGCGGTGAAGGACGACGAAATGCTAGCGTGACGGAGGAGGGCGGCGAGCAAAAGAGGAGAGGACAGCCCGTCGGGTTTCCAGCAAAGCGCGGCGCGTCAGGCGGCGAAATCGAGCGGCGGCCGACGGCTACGAGGAGAGGGAACACGGACAGCTACAGGCGAGGAGAGGGAATGGATGAACGTTTTTCGTAAAATTTACAGTGCTTTCTGCCTCCCTGATCCACTGCATTAGCTTCTCCATGATTATTATTCCATTGGAGTATTTCAGTCTGCCCATATACACGGAAGTGGAGCATCATGTATCCGCGATCCTTTACAGCAGGGGGTATGAAATTTCACTCATATTCAACAACTCCTCATCCAAAATGTCCTGACTCACTATATTGAATGAAAGGAACCCAGTTGCCATGTTCCTTCATCATCCAAACAATCTTCTTTGAATAATTTCGTATTGGGCGCCGACACATACATAGATATTCTCCAACAATTCCCATGCTAACATGTTCATAAGAATGATCCAAAAATGGGGCTCGGACATCAGAAAACGTCTCCTCCACCATATCAAATGCAATGATCTTCTCACCGGACCGAGTTTCCCAATAAAGTGTACCATTCAAGTACAGACCCCCACCCCCTTCTTTGATCCGGTCCAAGTATCTGCTAGGAATTTCCACCTTTTTCCAGGAACCTGTCTTCAGAGAGAAGATTTGAAATTCTACAGGAGCATAAAGGCGATGTGCAGCTAGAAAAACTTTATAATCATCACCAACCGAATCACGTCCAAAACCGTAAGCAAGACCCGATGTATATTCAGGCTGTGGCAATCTTCTGTAGACACCCGTAAAAGGATTCCACACAACAATACCCTTGATATAGAGGTCATATGGTCCAAATTGAGCTACACAAACTAACCCATTGCATGATCCTATAAATCTTACAAACTCTCTTACTGTTGGAAACCATACCTCGTAATTCTTACTTTGGCCGTTACGAAAATCAAATGATTCAAGACCATGATGGGCACCATCAGGACAGTTCTTAGGGTATTGATGTAGGAGTTTTTGGATGTTGGTCTCCGAAGGTGACGACCTGGATCTCAAAATGTGGAACTCTACACTGACCAACAAAGACGACCATGACTTGGAGACGGACCTAAATCGATGAATGGACTGTTGAGGTAACAGTGCTAGTATCTCCTCCACAATTTCTGATGGGTATCTGAGCAGTGGCGGATCCTCGGGGGCTGAGGGCCATGGCCCCCTCTGGACTTCATTTTGCATTATATCATGTACAAGCATTTCACAAAATAAAATTTGGCTTGGTGGAGAAGTGTTGTGTTATCTCCTTAGCAACCCGGGTTTGAGACCTTGTGTAACCTTTTTTTCTTTATATTTTGGCCATTTTGGCCCCTCCTACAATTGTTTGTGAGGTCTGCCACTGAATCTGAGGTTCGCTGCTCCCATTGTAGCAACTTCTATTTAATTAGGTGAGGAACCCCTAACATTTTCCCTTTTCAAGCTATTAAAAAACGTTGGTGCCCTTTCTCCTAGTCACACACCTTGGTGTTTTGCTGTTATACTAATGATAAAGTCTGTTCTGTCTACAGTTAATTTATATATACGACTCTTACTTAACTGACAAGGCAAACACTCCTTAACCCTAGAAGGAATTGGACTAGCGCAAAAATAGATCCATCATCGCGAACCACCTACTAGTTATAATTATACAAGTTTCGTAACATTGAAGAAACAATTATACCTAAAAACCAACCCGTCGTCGTTACTAAAATCTAATGAAGTGAAGTGCTGGTAGTAGCGGAAAAAAAGAGAAAAGAAAAGTGGAGTCGTAGTAAGTGCATAATGACGTAGGAAATTAACTTTCGTGTATAAACCAAAGCAAGTAATTTCGACAAAAAGATTAAACATCAAACGAAGTTAAGCAGCAGAAGATCATCAGAGAACGGAAAGGATGGCATGTTATATTTCAAAAAGTAATTGACTTTCCAATTTGCTTAAGTTTATCCTCTCAGAAAAACAAAAAAAAAATTAAAAAAATTAATCTGTAGAGAGAAATCTCGGTACAAAGCCAAAATTTTTCACAAATGCCAGGAATATTAGGCTCTTCACCCACCTGTTTGACTAGTTGTATTCAATGTTCAAAACCCTTGATCGACTTCACTAGCAGGATAGGGTGAGGTGAGAGCTTCTGTATACGGAATGGATCCATAACAGTGATAATATTTTACCCTCACGCTATCAGATTTCCCAGTATTCTTTCTCCATTCAAGTACTTCAGTAGCCTGCGATTCATCACAGAACTCAAGCATCATCAAGTCGCCATCCTTTACATGACATGGTATGAAGTTGCACTTATAAGAAACAAATGCATAATGGGTACGATTTGAATAACTCCAATAAGATTCAATGAAAGGAACCCATGATTTCTTGTTCATGTATTCTTTCATGACCCAAACAACACACGGCTCAGATCGTGGCGCCAGATACCAAGACGCACACAGATATCCTCCAACCATGCCTCCTATGCCCCTGTATCCCAAACCTTCTTGCTCCGGAGGGGGTGGGACATCATAAAATGTCTCCTTCACCAAATCGAAAGCGGTAATCTTTGCAGTATCTCTCTTGCTCCAATGAAGTGCACCATTCAGGAAGAGACCCACCGAGTCCCTTTTTAAAATATCTTGCAAGCATCTGTCAGGATTTTTCACACTTTTCCAGGAACCTGTCTTCAGGGAGAAGATTTGAACTACAGGATACAGGCGGCGAACTTTATTTCTGATGCTAACACGGCGAACTACAGCTAAAAAGACCTTGTAATCATCGGCAACCGAATCATAGCCGAAACCATAAGCACGGTAGACACCATAACGACCGGACATACCTTTAGTATGTGGCAATTTTCTATAGACACCCGTAAAAGGATTCCACAGAAATATGTCCCGATAGTTATTAACTAGTGACTCCTGAGTTAAACAAACTAATCCGTTGCATGATCCTATCAATTTTAAAAATCTTCTTTCAACTGGAAAAAATAACTGGGTACAAGTTTCTTCACCGCCACGATAATCAAAGGATTCAAGAGGCATACCATAATCCTCTCCGTAGCAACCATGAAAACTATGCAGGATTTTTTGGACGTTGAGCTCCGGAGGTGAAGATTTGAACCTCAATTTTTGGAATTCTTCACTGACCAATAAAGAAGACCAAGACTTGGACACGGACCTGAATCGATGAATGCACTTGTAGGGTAACAGCAAGAGTATCTCCTCAACAATTGCTGATGGTAATGTAAAATTTCCTGTTGCCATTATACCAATTAACTTTGGGGGTTGTGTTAGAGTTTTGTGTCGAAGGAAAGCGAATCGCTAGTCCCTTCTCTGGCTTTTCCTCACAACTACTGCACTAAGAATAAACTCTACTATGTGTATTTATATATGGACGAAAAGACAAAAACTCATTAACCTAAACCAACTGTGGGCTAACACATATCGATTGCAAATTGTCTACCTAACCGACAAGGATGCATGTCGTTGTTTTTTTATTTTTTCAATGCTAATCGATAGACAATATTATTAAAATGGAATGAAAGAATTACATAGAGATGCAAGACAAGCCACCACCTTGAACTCAAACTTGGAGGATAAATGGCTTTGGGGACCCTCAAAGGATAGGTCTTTCTCTCTAATGGCTGGCAAGGATATTATCGTTAACACCACCATGGAGGTATCAAAACCTCCCAATATTTGGCTAAATCTATCTCCACCAAAAATTGAATGTTTTATGTGGCAGTTACTAAATGGTGGTGTGGCAGTTAGAGAAAATTTAGTCAAGAGGGGGATATTACCGAATGATCAGGGTCTGTGTATTTTTTGTTCACAAGAAATGGAGTCTGCTGATCATTTGTTTTTACAGTGCCACTACTCTTGGATTTTTCGGAATAAGATTTGTTATTGGTGGGGAATCAAGTGGTTGGCACCTCAATCAATATACCAGTGGCTTTGTCAATGGCCCCAGTTGGAAGATTCGGCACTAAGAAGATCCATATGGATGATGCTGGGATACTCTGCAGTTTGGTCCCTATGGACGGCCAGTAACAAGAAATTTTTCAACAGTGAAGATATAAATTGGGGCGAACAGAGTTTTTTGGTGGATTAAATCTCTACAACCGGATTTTCCATACTCCCATTATAGCATCCTTGCATCTGTTGATGTTTTGAGCCTATGGCATGGTGTGCAAGTAGGCTTAAATCTCTACAACCGGATTTTCCATACTCCCATTATACCATGTTTTGACTGATACTCTGTATCTTATGTTCTTTTTCTATTCCTTTTTCTTTTCCTGTTTAATATCCATGCTATCTCTGTCTGGATCAGTGTAGGCTTATTTGTACCTTTTGTTACGCTGTCATTTGCTCTATGACTTGGGTATTTGCATCTCGTATTTGTATGACTTTTTATTCATCTTTTGAATAAAAGTCTCGATTAGCATAAAAAAAAAATAAAGCCAGCAAGCAGCTAGCTAGTCAAGACGATATAGAAACTATACAACCACACTCGAAAATAGAGAATCAAAGAAATTGCAATTGGTTCAAAAAAAGAAAGAGGAGCAAAGCGTGCTATAGAGATTTTATTGTCTTGCCCTTCTAATTCTTTACAAAGGAGGCATTGGAGATCACCAGGCTAGACCATTTTTCCTGGGAATTATCGAATCAGTTCAATTCACTAGTTTGTTGTAGTGGGGAATTTACCCGAGTTTCCCCACCATTTCTAGCATTTACTTCCATGCACTTCCTTTGGTTTGGGTTGATGAGAATGATAATGATGTTTAAGTAGACAAAACTGAGGTGGATTAAGAGGCCGCGGATCCTGGGTTTTTTCATATATATTGCTGTTGCTCCTTGCCAATCTCTATTGCTAGTTTTGTTTGATCTTGATCTTTTCTTCGAATTAATAGTTTCTGCTTATGCTTAATTCGGTTCCAATGTAGTATAGTATCACCCACTAGCTATGACGAGCCAGGCTGAGGCTTCTGCCTAATTCGTATTGTGGCTTAAGAAGGGTAATTATTCGGCTTCGTGGGCTAAAAATAAAATAGTCTGTTGTGGCTTCAGAAGGGTAATTAGTCGGCTTCGTGGGCTAAAAATAAAATAGTCTGAAAAGAAAAGCTTACTAGGCCTGGTGGTTTGTATGAGAGAACTTCCCCATAACTTAAAACTTTGTTTTATAGTTCGTGAGCTTCTCCACTTCACTTCAACAGATTTTCGTAACGACGACGGATTGGCTTTTAGGTATAACTGTTTCCTCAATATATGGTTACGGAATTTTATAATTATAACAAGTAGGCGGTTCGCGATAATGGATCTATTACATGACCAAAAAAATAATAATAATGGATCTATTTGTGTTAGTCCAATTCCTTCTAGGGTTAAGGGGTGCTTGTCTTGTTGCTTATATATAAGAGTCGTCTATATAAATTAATTGGGTTTTTCTATCTTGTGCCATAGGGGCACATGATAAGCCACCAAATAAGGAAATGAATTCTCGCAATTAATGAATATCATTCCCTTAGTGACTGAAATAACCCTTCCATAAATAATGATTGTGTTGTGTAATTAATTCATAACATAATCATGAAAGGTTATTTTAGTCATTAGGAGATTGATATTCATTCATTAATTGCGGGAATTTATTTCCTTATTTGGTGGCTTATCATGTGCCCCTAGGGCACAAGATAAAAAACCCCAAATTAATATTGTAGACTGCAGAGTTTACCATTAGTATAATAGTAAAACATCAAGGTGTGTATATAGGGCACCAACGCTTTTTAAGAGTTTGGAAAAAAGAAAACGTTAGGATTCCCTGACCTAGAAGTTATTACAATGGGAGCAGCGAACCTCAGATTACTACCAGAAATTGTGGAGGAGATACTAGCGCTGCTACCTCAGCAGTCCATTCATCGATTTAGGTCCGTCTCCAAATCATGGTCGTATTTGTTGGTCAGCGTAGAATTCCACAAATTGAGATCCAGGTCGTCACCGCCGGAGATCAATGTCCAAAAACTCCTACATCATTACGATTATAAGTACAATCCTGATCGTTCCTATTTTTATGGTAATGAATCATTAGATTTTCGTAAGGGCCAAAGTAAGAACGACGAGGCATGGCTTCCAACAGTAAGAAAGTTTGCAAGATTTGTAGGATCATGCAATGGATTAGTTTGTGTAACTCATTTCGCAGGACATAGCCGCAGTATTAGGGACATTGCTGTGTGGAATCCTTTTACGGGTGTCTATAGAAAATTGCCACAGCCTGAATATACATCCGGTCCTGATTATTATGGTCCTTTTGTGGCTCTAGCTTATGGTTTTGGACATGATTCGGTTGGTGATGATTATAAGGTCTTTCTAGCTGCACATCACGCTTATGCTCC